>JAPDOI010000756.1:0-286529 GCA_029168955.1 Aplectana chamaeleonis
CTTCTGTTTTTATCTTTCGCCCGCCAGTTCTTGACTTCTTTCCGTATTATTCAACTCTCATTTCAGCACCATATCAGTCAGCCTCGAGCCAAACCCCGTCCGCATTTGCGTGGGACAGCGGCTAAGTTGCATCACACTACAACAGGATGACAATCTCGCTGGGACCATGTGTCACGTGATGCAACTGCCTTAGTCCGGCAATTTCGACCGGAGTTTGGCTCCGGCAACGAAAGTACCTGTTTTTGACGTCATGGGTCACAAAATTCCGTTTTGTTCGACTTTTTCGCACTCCAAATTTCACTCCAGGCTCGAATCAAGGCAGTACTGTAGGCATACTGTATTACTCCGAAAAGTGCGAAGACATACGTATCTCAAATCGATATTCTGCAATTTCTCGAAGTTTATTCCGCAATTTTTCAGTTTAGCTTTAAAATTTTTATATCAACTGCTCGTGACAAGTTTTCTTATCATATCTCTTTTCCAGTTCGATTCGTTTTGGTTCTCTTCTTGTTTGGCTGATCGACTCCGCAATCGAAAAACTGTCTATTAAGTATTAAGAATACTATGATCAGAGAGTATAAGTTACAAGGTATTAGACACTCCACGTATCGCTTCGCGGCGTACTTGTAGGCGTGTATTTTGACGCATAAAATGATATTCTCATTGTCAAATGAGAACTTAGTTATTATAGTTCGTCGAAACCCAATCTGATCCCCACACACTTTTCCTGCGTCGGCGCACTTACAGTTGGGCCCACACACTTGGTCCAGCGCACTTTTCCCGGCGCTCGGCGCACTCCCAGTTGGGTCCAACACACTTTTTCGGCGCTCGGCGCACTCCCAGTTGGGTCCAACACACTTTTCTCGGCGCTCGGCGCACTCCCAGTTGGGTCCAACACACTTTTCCCGGCGCTCGGCGCACTCCCAGTTGGGTCCAACACACTTTTCCGGCGCTCGGCGCACTCCCAGTTGGGTCCAACACACTTTTCTCGGCGCTCGGCGCACTCCCAGTTGGGTCCAACACACTTTTCTCGGCGCTCGGCGCACTCCCAGTTGGGTCCAACACACTTTTCGGCGCTCGGCGCACTCCCAGTTGGGTCCAACACACTTTTCCCGGCGCTCGGCGCACTCCCAGTTGGGTCCAACACACTTTTCCCGGCGCTCGGCGCACTCCCAGTTGGGTCCAACACACTTTTCCCGGCGCTCGGCGCACTCCCAGTTGGGTCCAACACACTTTTCTCGGCGCTCGGCGCACTCCCAGTTGGGTCCAACACACTTTTCTCGGCGCTCGGCGCACTCCCAGTTGGGTCCAACACACTTTTCTCGGCGCTCGGCGCACTCCCAGTTGGGTCCAACACACTTTTCCCGGCGCTCGGCGCACTCCCAGTTGGGTCCAACACACTTTTCCCGGCGCTCGGCGCACTCCCAGTTGGGTCCAACACACTTTCCCGGCGCTCGGCGCACTCCCAGTTGGGTCCAACACACTTTTCGGCGCTCGGCGCACTCCCAGTTGGGTCCAACACACTTTTCTCGGCGCTCGGCGCACTCCCAGCTGGGTCCAACACACTTTTCTCGGCGCTCGGCGCACTCCCAGTTGGGTCCAACACACTTTTCCCGGCGCTCGGCGCACTCCCAGTTGGGTCCAACACACTTTTCTCGGCGCTCGGCGCACTCCCAGTTGGGTCCAACACACTTTTCCCGGCGCTCGGCGCACTCCCAGTTGGGTCCAACACACTTTTCTCGGCGCTCGGCGCACTCCCAGTTGGGTCCAACACACTTTTCTCGGCGCTCGGCGCACTCCCAGTTGGGTCCGACACACTTTTCCCGGCGCTCGGCGCACTCCCAGTTGGGTCCAACACACTTTTCCGGCGCTCGGCGCACTCCCAGTTGGGTCCAACACACTTTTCCCGGCGCTCGGCGCACTCCCAGTTGGGTCCAACACACTTTTCCCGGCGCTCGGCGCACTCCCAGTTGGGTCCAACACACTTTTCCCGGCGCTCGGCGCACTCCCAGTTGGGTCCAACACACTTTTCCCGGCGCTCGGCGCACTCCCAGTTGGGTCCAACACACTTTTCTCGGCGCTCGGCGCACTCCCAGTTGGGTCCAACACACTTTTCCCGGCGCTCGGCGCACTCCCAGTTGGGTCCAACACACTTTTCCCGGCGCTCGGCGCACTCCCAGTTGGGTCCAACACACTTTTCTCGGCGCTCGGCGCACTCCCAGCTGGGTCCAACACACTTTTCTCGGCGCTCGGCGCACTCCCAGTTGGGTCCAACACACTTTTCCCGGCGCTCGGCGCACTCCCAGTTGGGTCCAACACACTTTTCCCGGCGCTCGGCGCACTCCCAGTTGGGTCCAACACACTTTTCTCGGCGCTCGGCGCACTCTCAGTTGGGTCCAACACACTTTTCCCGGCGCTCGGCGCACTCCCAGTTGGGTCCAACACACTTTTCTCGGCGCTCGGCGCACTCCCAATTGGGTCCAACACACTTTTCTCGGCGCTCGGTGCACTCCCAGTTGGGTCGAACATGCTTTTCCCGGCGCTCGGCGCACTCCCAGTTGGGTCCAACACACTTTTCCCGGCGCTCGGCGCACCCACAGTTGGGTCCAACACTCTTTTTCCGGCGCTGGGCGCACTCCCAGTTGGGTCCAACACACTTTTCTCGGCGTTCGGCGCACTCCCATTTGGGTCCAACACACTTTTCTCGGCGCTCGGCGCACTCCCAGTTGAGTCCAACACACTTTTCCCGGCGCTCGGCGCACTCCCAGTTGGGTCCAACACACTTTTCTCTGCGCTCGGCGCACTCCCATTTGGGTTTAACACACTTTTTTCGGCGCTCGGCGCACTCCCAGTTGGGTCCAACACACTTTTCCCGGCACTCGGCGCACTCCCAGTTAGGTCCAACACACTTTTCTCGGCGCTCGGCGCACTCCCATTTGGGTCCAACACACTTTTATCGGCACTCGGCGCACTCCCAGTTAGGTCCAACACACTTTTCTCGGCGCTAGGCGCACTCCAAGTTGTGTCCAACACACTTTTACCGGCGCTCGGCGCACTAACAGTTGGGTCCAACACACTTTTCCCGGCGCTCGGCGCACTCTCAGTGGGGTTCAATACACTGTCTCGGCGCTCGGCGCACTCCCAGTTGGGTCCAATACACTTTTCCCGGCGCTCGGCGCACTCCCAGCTGGGTCCAGCACACTTTTCCCGGCGCTCGGCGCACTCCCAGTTGGGTCCAACACACTTTTCTCGGCGCTCGGCGCACTCCCAGTTGGGTCCAACACACTTTTCCCGGCGCTCGGCGCACTCCCAGTTGGGTCCAACACACTTTTCTCGGCGCTCGGCGCACTCTCAGTTGGGTCCAACACACTTTTCTCGGCGCTCGGCGCACTCCCAGTTGGGTCCAACACACTTTTCTCGGCGCTCGGCGCACTCCCAGTTGGGTCCAACACACTTTTCCCGGCGCTCGGCGCACTCCCAGTTGGGTCCAACACACTTTTCCCGGCGCTCGGCGCACTCCCAGTTGGGTCCAACACACTTTTCACTGCGCTCGGCGCACTCCCAGTTGGGTCCAACACACTTTTCTCGGCGCTCGGCGCACTCCCAGTTGGGTCCAACACACTTTTCCCGGCGCTCGGCGCACTCCCAGTTGGGTCCAACACACTTTTCTCTGCGCTCGGCGCACTCCCAGTTGGGTCGAACACACTTTTCTCGGCGCTCGGCGCACTACCCGGTTGGGCCGAACACACTTTTCTCGGCGCTCGGCGCACCTGTTGTTGGGTCCAACACACTTTTCTCGGCGCTCGGCGCACTCCCAGTTGGGTCCAACACACTTTTCCCGGCGCTCGGCGCACTCCCAGTTGGGTCCAACACACTTTTCCCGGCGCTCGGCGCACTCTCAGCTGGGTCCAACACACTTTTCCCGGCGCTCGGCGCACTCCCAGTTGGGTCCAACACACTTTTCTCGGCGCTCGGCGCACTCCCAGTTGGGTCCAACACACTTTTCCCGGCGCTCGGCGCACTCCCAGTTGGGTCCAACACACTTTTACCGGCGCTCGGCGCTTTCCCAGTTGGGTCCAACACACTTTTCTCGGCGCTCGGCGCACTCCCAGTTGGGTCCAACACACTTTTCCCGGCGCTCGCCGCACTCTCAGTTGGGTCCAACACACTTTTCTCGGCGCTCGGCGCACTCCCAGTTGGGTCCAAAACATTTTTCCCGGCGCTCGGCGCACTCCCGGATGGGTCCAACACACTTTGCTCGGCGTTCGGCGCACTCCCAGTTGGGTCCAACAAACTTTCCTCGGCGCACTCACATTTGGGTCCAACACACTTTCGCGGCACTCGGCGCACTTCCAGTTGGGTCCAACACACTTTCCCCGGCGCTCGGCGCACTCCCAGTTGGGTCCAACACACTTTCCCCGGCGCTCGGCGCACTCCCAGTTGGGTCCAACACACTTTTCGGCGCTCGGCGCACTCCCAGTCTGGTTCAACACACTTTTCCCGGCGCTCGGCGCACTCCCAGTTGGGTCCAACACACTTTTGCGCTCGGCGCACTCCCGGATGGGTCCAACACACTTTTCTCGGCGCTCGGCGCACTCCCTGTTGGGTCCAACACACTTTTTTCGGCGCTCGTCGCACTCCCAGCAGGGTCAAACACACTTTTCCAACCGCTCGGCGCACTCCCAGTTGGGTCCAACACACTTTTCCCGGCGCTCGGCGCACTCCCAGTTGGGTCCAACACACTTTTCTCGGCGCTCGGCGCACTCCCATTGGGGTCCAACACACTTTTCCCGGCGCTCGGCGCACTCCCAGTTGGGTCCAACACACTTTTCCCGGCGCTCGGCGCACTCCCAGTTGGGTCCAACACACTTTTCTCGGCGCTCGGCGCACTCCCAGTTGGGTCCAACACACTTTTCCCGGCGCTCGGCGCACTCCCAGTTGGGTCCAACACACTTTTCTCGGCGCTCGGCGCACTCCCAGCTGGGTCCAACACACTTTTCTCGGCGCTCGGCGCACTCCCAGTTGGGTCCAACACACTTTTCCGGCGCTCGGCGCACTCCCAGCTGGGTCCAACACACTTTCTCGGCGCTCGGCGCACTCCCAGTTGGGTCCAACACACTTTTCCTCGGCGCTCGGGGCACCCCCAGTTGGGTCCACCACACTTTTCACGGCGCTCGGCGCACTCCCAGCTGGGTCCAACACACTTTTCACGGCGCTTGGCGCACTCCCAGTTAGGTCCAACACACTTTTCCCGGCGCTCGGCGCACTCCCAGTTGGGTCCAACACGCTTTTCTCGGCGCTCGGCGCACTCCCAGTTGGGTCCAACACACTTTTCCCGGCGCTCGGCGCACCCCCAGTTGGGTCCAACACACTTTTCTCGGCGCTCGGCGCACTCCCAGTTGGGTCCAACACACTTTTCTCGGCGCTCGGCGCACTCCCAGTTGGGTCCAACACACTTTTCGGCGCTCGGCGCACTCCCAGTTGGGTCCAACACACTTTTCTCGGCGCTCGGCGCACTCCCAGTTGGGTCCAAAACACTTTTCCCGGCGCTTGACGCATTTCCATTTGGGTCCAACACACTTTTCTCGCCGCTCGGGGCACTCCTAGTTGGGTCCAACACACTTTTCTCGGCGCTCGGCGCACTCCCAGTTGGGTCCAACACACTTTTCTCGGCGCTCGGCGCACTCCCAGTTGGGTCCAACACACTTTTCTCGGCGCTCGGCGCACGCACAGTTGGGTCCAACACACTTTTCCCGGCGCTCGGCGCACTCCCAGTTGGGTCCAACACACTTTTCTCGGCGCTCGGCGCACTCCCAGTTGGGTCCTCCACACTTTTCTCGGCGCTCTGCGCACTCCTAGTTGGGTCCAACACACTTTTCTCGGGGCTCGGCGCACTCCCAGTTGGGTCCAACACACTTTTCTCGGCGCTCGGCGCACACCCAGTTGGGTCCAACACACTTTTCCCGGCGCTCGGCGCACTCCCAGTTGGGTCCAACACACTTTTCTCGGCGCTCGGCGCACTCCCAGTTGGGTCCAACACACTTTTCTCGGCGCTCGGCGCACTCCCAGTTGGGTCCAACACACTTTTCCCGGCGCTCGGCGCACTCCCAGTTGGGTCCAACACACTTTTCTCGGCGCTCGGCGCTCTCCCAGTTGGGTCCAACACACTTTTCTCGGCGCTCGGCGCACTCACAGTTGGGTACAACACACTTTTCCCGGCGCTCGGCGCACTCCCAGTTGGGTCCAACACACTTTTCCCGGCGCTCGGCGCTCTCCCACTTGGGTCCAACACACTTTTCTCGGCGCTCGGCGCACTCTCAGTTGGGTCCAACACACTTTTCTCGGCGCTCGGCGCACTCCCATTTGGGTCCAACACACTTTTCTCGGCGCTCGGCGCACTCCCAGTTGGGTCCAACACACTTTTCCCGGCGCTCGGGGCACTCCCAGCTGGGTCCAACACACTTTTCTCGGCGCTCGGCGCACTCCCAGTTGGGTCCAACACACTTTCTCGGCGCTCGGCGCACCCCCAGTTGGCTCCAACACACTTTCCCCGGCGCTCGGCGCACTCCCAGCTGGGTCCAACACACTTTTCTCGGCGCTCGGCGCACTCCCAGTTGGGTCCAACACACTTTTCCCGGCGCTCGGCGCACTCCCAGTTGGGTCCAACACACTTTTCTCGGCGCTCGGCACACTCCTAGTTAGGTCCAACACACTTTTCCCGGCGCTCGGCGCACTCCCAGTTGGGTCCAACACACTTTTCCCGGCGCTTGGCGCACTCCCAGTTAGGTCCAACACACTTTTCTCGGCGCTCGGCACACTCCTAGTTGGGTCCAACACACTTTTCCTGGCGCTCGGCCCACTCCCAGTTGGGTTCAACACACTTTTCCCGGCGCTCGGCGCACTCCCAGTTGGGTCCAACACACTTTTCCCAGCGCTCGGCGCACTCCCAGTTGGGTCCAACACACTTTTTTCTGCACTCGCCGCACTCCCAGTTGGGTCCAAAACACTTTTCTCGGCGCTCGGCGCACTCCCAGTTGAGTCCAACGCAATTTTCTCGGCGCTCGGAGCACTCCCAGTTGGGTCCAACTCACTTTTCTCGGCGCTTGGCGCACTCCCAGTTGGGTCCAACACACTTTTCCCGGCACTCGGTGCACTCCCAGTTGGGTCCAACACACTTTTCCCCGCGCTTGGCACACTCCCAGTTGGGTCCAACTCACTTTTCTCGGCGCTTGGCGCACTCCCAGTTGGGTCCAACACACTTTTCCCGGCGCTCGACGCACTCCAAGTTGGGTCCAACACACTTTTCTCGGCGCTCGGCGCACTCCCAGTTGGGTCCAACACACTTTTCCCGGCGCTCGGCGCACTCCCAGTTGGGTCCAACACACTTTTCTCGGCGCTCGGCGCACTCCCAATTGGGTCCAACACACTTTTCCCGGCGCTCGGCGCACTCTCAGTTGGGTCCAACACACTTTTCTCGGCGCTCGGCGCACTCCCAGTTGGGTCCAAAACATTTTCCCGGCGCTCGGCGCACTCCCAGTTGGGTCCAACACACTTTTCCCGGCGCTCGGCGCACTCCCAGTTGGGTCCAACACACTTTTCTCGGCGTTCGGCGCACTCCCAGTTGGGTCCAACACACTTTTCTCGGCGCTCGGCGCACTCCCAGTTGGGTCCAACACACTTTTCCCGGCGCTCGGCGCACTCCCAGTTGGGTCCAACACACTTTTCCCGGCGCTCGGCGCACTCCCAGTTGGGTCCAACACACTTTTCTCGCGCACTCCCAGTTGGGTCCAACACACTTTCCCGGCGCTCGGCGCACTCCCAGTTGGGTCCAACACACTTTTCTCGGCGCTCGGCGCACTCCCAGCTGGGTCCAACACACTTTTCCCGGCGCTCGGCGCACTCCCAGTTGGGTCCAACACACTTTTCTCGGCGCTCGGCGCACTCCCAGTTGGGTCCAACACACTTTTCTCGGAGCTCGGTGCACTCTCAGTTGGGTCCAACACACTTTTCTCGACACTCGGCGCACTCTCAGTTGGGTCCAACACACGTTTCCCGGCGGTCGGCGCACTCCCAGCTGGGTACAACACACTTTTCCCGGCGCTCCGCGCTCTCCCAGTTGGTGCCAACACACTTCTCGGCGCTCGGCGCACTCCCAGTTGGGTCCAACACACTTTTCCCGGCGCTCGGCGCACTCCCAGTTGGCACCAACACACTTTTCCCGGCGCTCGGCGCACTCCCAGTTGGGCCCAACACACTTTTCCCGGCGCTCGGCGCACTCCCAGTTGGGTTCAACACACTTTTCTCGGCGCTCGGCGCACTCCCAGTTGGGTCCAACACACTTTTCCCGGCGCTCGGCGCACTCCCAGTTGGGTCCAACACACTTTTCTCGGCGCTCGGCGCACTCCCAGTTGGGTCCAACACACTTTTCCCGGCGCTCGGCGCACTCCCAGTTGGGTCCAACACACTTTTCTCGGCGCTCGGCGCACTCCCAGTTGGGTCCAACACACTTTTCCCGGCGCTCGGCGCACTCCCAGTTGGGTCCAACACACTTTTCCCGGCGCTCGGCGCACTCCCAGTTGGGTCCAACACACTTTTCTCGGCGCTCGGCGCACTCCCATTTGGGTCCAACACACTTTTCTCGGCGCTCGGCGCACTCCCAGTTGGGTCCAACACAATTTTCCCGGCGCTCGGCGCACTCCCAGCTGGGTCCAACACACTTTTCTCGGCGCTCGGCGCACTCTCAGTTGGGTCCAACACACTTTTCTCGGCGCTTGGCGCGCTCCCAGTTGGGTCCAACAAGCTTTTCCCGGCGCTTGGCGCACTCCCAGTTGGAACCAACACACTTTTCCCGGCGCTCAGCGCACTACCAGTTGGGTCCAACACATTTTTCCCGGCGCTCGCCGCACTCCCAGTTGGGTCCAACACACTTTTCTCGGCGCTCGCCGCACTCCCAGTTGGGTCCAACACCCTTTTCTCGGCGCTCGGCGCACTCCCAGTTGGGTCCAACACACTTTTCTCGGCGCTCGGCGCACTCCCATTTGGGTCCAACACACTTTTCTCGGCGCTCGGCGCACTCCCAGTTGGGTCCAACACACTTTTCCCGGCGCTCGGCGCACTCCCAGCTGGGTCCAACACACTTTTCTCGGCGCTCGGCGCACTCTCAGTTGGGTCCAACACACTTTTCTCGGCGCTGGGCGCACTCCCATTTGGGTCCAACACACTTTTCTCGGCGCTCGGCGCACTCCCAGTTGGGTCCAACACACTTTTTCTCGGCGCTCGGCGCGCTCCCAGTTGGGTCCAACACACTTTTCCCAGCGCTCGGCGCACTCCCAGTTGGGTCCAACACACTTTTCCCGGCACTCGGCGCACTCCCAGTTGGGTCCAACACACTTTTCCCGGCGCTCGGCGCACTCCCAGTTGGGTCCAACACACTTTTCTCGGCGCTCGGCGCACTCCCAGTTGGGTCCAACACACTTTTCCCGGCGCTCGGCGCACTCCCAGTTGGGTCCAACACACTTTTCCCGGCGCTCGGCGCACTCCCAGTTGGGTCCAACACACTTTTCTCGGCGCTCGGCGCACTCCCAGTTGGGTCCAACACACTTTTCTCGGCGCTCGGCGCACTCCCAGTTGGGTCCAACACACTTTTCCCGGCGCTCGGCGCACTCCCAGTTGGGTCCAACACACTTTTCTCGGCGCTCGGCGCACTCCCAGTTGGGTCCAACACACTTTTCCCGGCGCTCGGCGCACTCCCAGCTGGGTCCAACACACTTTTCCCGGCGCTCGGCGCACTCCCAGCTGGGTCCAACACACTTTTCTCGGCGCTCGGCGCACTCCCAGTTGGGTCCAACACACTTTTCTCGGCGCTCGGCGCACTCCCAGTTGGGTCCAACACACTTTTCCCGACGCTCGGCGCACTCCCAGTTGGGTCCAACACACATTTCCCGGCGCTCGGCGCACTCCCAGTTGGGTCCAACACACTTTTCTCGGCGCTCGGCGCACTCCCAGTTGGGTCCAACACACTTTTCCCGGCGCTCGGCGCACTCCCAGCTGGGTCCAACACACTTTTCTCGGCGCTCGGCGCACTCCCAGTTGGGTCCAACACACTTTTCCCGGCGCTCGGCGCACTCCCAGCTGGGTCCAACACACTTTTCTCGGCGCTCGGCGCACTCCCAGTTGGGTCCAACACACTTTTCTCGGCGCACTCCCAGTTGGGTCCAACACACTTTTCCCGGCGCTCGGCGCACTCCCAGTTGGGTCCAACACACTTTTCCCGGCGCTCGGCGCACTCCCAGCTGGGTCCAACACACTTTTCTCGGCGCTCGGCGCACTCCCATTTGGGTCCAACACACTTTTCTCGGCGCTCGGCGCACTCTCAGTTGGGTCCAGTACACTTTTTCAGAGCTCGGCACACACCCAGTTGGGTCCAACACACTTTTCCCGGCGCTCGGCGCACCCCCAGTTGGGTCCAACACACTTTTCCCGGCGTTCGGCGCACTCACAGTTAGCTTCAACACACTTAACTCGGCGCCCGGCACACTCCCAGTGAAGTCCCGTCTACCTTCCCAGGGCTCCTACTGCACATGCAGCCGCCCATGAAGGCGCTCAGCAACGTTTTACATAGGAAACTGATGATATCGTGTTATCAGTATACGCCATCACATCATAACAACAAACCGAATTGCTTCATTTCTGAAAACAAACCGACCGAATTTCCGTTCACTCTCACACATACACACACATACACACAGATGGTCACACACACCAAGCAGCGTATAGTTAGTAGGATAAGAAAATTCATTTTAAGGTCTTCCCAAAGTGACTGGAGGTCAGCATGTTTGGCCGACAATGGATCTTTTGCGAACTATTCTTGGAAAGCAGCGTAGAAACTCACAAATCGGTTAGAATAGCGACGCTTACCGTATCTCTCTGGGCCAAATTCCGGTCCGCAATTGCGTCTGGACACGCTTTGCGGCCGCACGCGCTCGAGTCAGTCAAGTTTCCAGCGCCAAAGCCGACTCGATGTGGCTTTTTCTATACAGTTTTTTCTGATTGTTTTCAGTTCCCAGATTCCAAAACCCACCTAGAGTCAACAGTTCGGCGGCTGCGGCGCTGGAAACTCTTCCGACTCGGGAGCGTGTGGCCGCAAAGCGTGTCGAGACGCAATTGCGGTCAGGAATTTGGCCCAGAGAAGCACAGTACATTTTTTTCACGGGCTGTACCTGAAAGCCTATGCTGTTGGAAGCTTAAAAACACCCGAAACCATCGTATTCTAGCAACCAGTTAGAGGGCGCTCGTATCAGGGAGGCGGGGTTGAGCAAGAAAGAGAGCGGGGCTGCATGTCTTTTAAAGGCACAGTCCAACCTCAGAATCGTGTCTCTGGTTTTTGACCCATCTTGAAAACGGTCCGACGCTGATTCCAATGATGTCTCTGGAATCGTACAAGGCCTTCTGAGAACGGAGTTATGGCCTCTCAATATTTGAGCTGCGGAAGCATGGTGGACGAGTTGTCCGAGGCTTGTAACTTCCGTCATTTGCAACCGATGTCTGCGAGCGGACCTGAGTGGGTAGAGAGACTGAGAATGAAGGGAAGAACGGGGCTATTGATCGGAAATCATCGCTCATCTCGCCACTGTTGAGCTCGCAAGATCGTAAAAGGGGCGTGCCAAAGTGGCTTCCGTGTGTGGGCGCCCCAGGGTGGCTTCCCCCTATATCTCGCTTATTCGGGAGAATCGAGAGCTCGCACTTGGCAGCTGTCATATGGGGTGGGTCTACTTCATAATTATGTGGTTTTCTCAGATTTCGCCCCTGAGCTTGGACTGTGCCTTTAAGGGTGAGCTCGTTTTGGCGCCTCCAACGGAGTAAACGCTCTAGTGCACGCTGAACGAGTCTATTAGCGTCGATATCTCAACCGATTTCGCGAGCTTACATGCAATCTCCAAAGGCAGTGTCCAGAATAATATTCGATTTTGAGAATAATCCTTAGAGCGATTGTTTGGCCCCCGCGTAGAGCTGAAATGACGACGAAGAAACAGAGCAGAACGCATCAGAAGGGCACGAAATCCTTCACTCTCACCCCGCTTCTTCACTCTAACAGGAACTGTTAGTTGTGACAATGAAATCGTTTCTGGGTCCGTCTTTTGCAATTCTCTACTCTCTGTTGCTTTGTACTCTCTTTCAGAACCCAACTTATACTGTTTTGCCAAAAATATTCTTTCATTTTTGGTCAGCCCCATTTTTCACCGGTGACAACAACCGCGAACATGTTCATCCAACCGGACAACTAGTCCAGGCCAAATAATAATATCTCTGAAATAAGACCATTAAGTGCGTTTCTCACTGTTTCTTCGTAATTTTGGTAACACTTGGTTGCCAACGCAGTGTTTTGAGTGGGAAACTCGGGAGTGAAAATCATCGTGAACACTGGCTTTAAGCGAAATTCATCTGTTGTCGTTATTCTTTGAAGGGATACAAAGTTATAGCTATTTTTTAGGCTTTTGCTGCGAAAAAATTTATGGAGACTATTTGAACTTCAACCCTTGATTTAAGAAGAAACAATATAAAAAATGTGTTAGGGATAAGGAAGCAGGAAGTTGAAATTCAGGTGTGCTATTTTTCTGATAGTCAGTGAATAAATTTAATTAACATTGAAATGCCTAAACTCCTTCTTTGTTATTGTTAGGTTTTCTTTCTCAGACTATTGTGATATGTGTCAAGTATACTCTGTTTCGGAAGCAAATTTAGTTCATTCATTGGCATGCGCGTGAGCGAGGGGAGAGACAGCGGGAAAGTGTGGAAATATGGAGGCGCAGCATGCGCGCGAACACGTACGCAATCGACAACAGTAAATTTCACTCCGAAATCGATGATATATTAAGTTACCAGAATTTAAAGTGATTGAAATGAAATGAAAAAACCCAAATCTCACATTTTCTGAACTTATCGTGTTATACTTTAGGTTTATACTTCGCCTGGTTGTTACTGCAGCGAGAATAGAGAAAAGTGTGAAAGATGCGAAGGTTCGTTCGAATGACACTGCCCGCCCACGCGGTCGCCGCGCGAGTAGGGCTACCGTCATGAAGGCACTTATCGAATTTGTTAATTGATTAGCAGGAGTACCAAACGAATAGTTAATTATATCCCAGTCAGCTGTGTGTAGCCGTGGGAAGATTCGTCCAAAAAATGTCTCCGCGACGGCCGCTCAAAACGCATGCCAACCGCGTGGGTGGACAGTCTTATTCGGACAGACCTCAACGCGCTTCTTCAGGTCTCATTAAAATATGAGATCTTTGCGCATTGCGTGTGCAGCTACGACGAAGTATAGGGCTGACGGCCGTCGCGGAGGCATTTTTCGGACGAGCCTTTCCACGACTGCAGACAGCTGCTGACTGGGATATTTTTCAATATGCGTCTTACAATCGTGCCAATCGATCTACAAGAATGAAAAGTGCCTCGGTCGCTCGTCACGCACGCCACCGGGTGGGTGGACAGTCTCTTTCGAACAGAGACTTTACTTGACATGTGAATTCTTACAGTGTTTTCTTTCAGCTTTTCATACTCTAGTTTTTTATTTTTTTGCTGATTACTAAAAATTTGTTTATTAAGGCAGTACGATTTTCATTGAGCAAAGTACATTCAATATTTGTAGACGAGATTCACTCAAAGATGAGTTGCCTTAATCCTTCTCCACGTACGTGAAAACGAGAAGCCGTGCATTGTTTTTTATGCTCTAATATTTAGATTTATTCCTTTCGAAGTAGGAAATAAGTAATGTAAACTCTATTTTAATATTTCTTGTTTGATCATATTTAGCTCTCATTTCTTTCCTGAAGTATATGCAATTTTTACCGAATCATTCACAGTCAGGATATTCAATGCTTGGACTTCACCGAGAATTCGCCGCGAACCTAGACTTTCATGAGAAGTTGGCGCCAAAATACCGTTAGCTCCGAAAATAACACGACTTCACCAAAAGCTGACTTCTGCGATTTCACTGCGAAAGTATGACGAGTTTACCGCGAAAATACCGGGAAATCGCCGCAAAATGATGCGATTTTACTGACATGTCCGCCGCGAATCTATCACGAAAATATCGCAATAACGATTCGCGGAAGAATCCCGGCATCGCTGCATTTTATTCCGGAGAGCTATCTCGGCAAAGTCCATGTAACGCCTTGATTCTGCCGCGAATCTGCCGGGAATCTTCAGCTTTAGCTCCGGTCAGGCACCGAGTCGGCAGGTGGGCATGATAAAATCCAGGCAATTCTTTCTAGAGCAAGATTTTTTCTGTCATCATACATTACCAGTTGGTCACTGAATAGATTCCCTGTTTACGAAGTTTTCAACTTTTCATGAAAGGCATCGTATGCGCAGGAAACCATACTCCATTTTCCATGTTTTTGTGTTTGTAGAGCCCCCTAAAGGCAGTGTTTGCGATAAATCTCGTTTTCGAGTTTTCAGTGTGAAACGCTCTGCTGGCGGATGCTGGAGGAAATAGGGTTGAAGAAAGCAGCGAAAACGGGCCGGAATACGATAAAAGTGGCCGCGAATGGGAGATTCCGTAAGCCCAGTACGCCTGCTATGCCCGCACCGCCCCCCGCCCCGTTCTGACGAGCTTGTGGAGCTGCCAAGCAACTGCACCACGTCCAGCCTGATCGATTCGCGCACACTTCGTCATTAGCGCGCGCTTGCGGAAACTAGCAGGGCGCGTAAGCTCGCCCACACCCTGAACCTGTATATACATTAAATCGCTATTGTGACTTACTCTGGGCGCTTTTCTTCACTATTCGATAGCTCACGACCAAACAACCCCATCTTTGAGTCGAACTCGAATATGGTATTCATCGTAAACACTGCCTTTAAGTAAACAAAATACCAAAAGAATAGTTGAGAACCCCAACTTCGTAATGGGTCAGTATTGACGCACAATACTCTGCCATTGGGCCTTACAGGGATCAGCTAAGGGATGCTTTCAATATCAAAAGCAGTTGGGTACGAACCTAAGAGCGGGGTTGAGCAGTTTGTGTCGCGACGCAACGGATAATTCAGGAGGTCGTAAAAATTTTGATACAGGATAAAATTTCGGGAAAGGGATTGTGAATTTCTTGGTCAAAATTAATTTTTAGAGGTGGGTCGAGGAATTTTCTAAGATTTTCCTATCATTGACGGCTCGTAACGCCGCCGAGGTTCGGCACAATGACCAACTTTACCCCACCTAATGGCTTATAGTGTATTGTGTATGTAGAGTATCCTCTGTTTCGGAGCCAAATTTACTCTGTTCCTTAACGCGGTTGTGCGGAGCGGGGGTAGAGACAGCGAGAACATGTGGGGAGAAGGAGACGCAGCATACGCGCGCAGACGCACGCGATGAACGAAGTAAAGTTTACTCCGAAATAAAGAATGAACGACCGTGATTCCCCTCAGAGATGAAAGTCGTTCTTATAATCGTGTTGAGCACCTCTAAAGGACGGCCCTGTACGAACTATGGACAATAACATTTTTTTCTGTCACCGCAGTCCGAGATGTGGAATAGTGCCGAAAAACGATAGCACTTTGCACTGTACCCCACTCTCTGTTAGTGTTCATTTTTCATCCTCTACCACACTAAATTCCCTTTTTGTTGATTGTTTATTCTACGTGATTTCTCTGCCTGTTTATAACACGAAGCGCCGTCCGTCCAGTGAGACGTCTCGCCTCTCGCTCTGTTGCCATTTCATTGTAACAACACTTTATGCTAGATTTCCACCCTTTTCCAGTACCGATTTTATCGATTGCCTATTGATTTTTTACTCCTAATCTTTTTATTACTGATTGGGTCTGTTTATGTTTTGTTGAGGAGGACTTGCGAACCTCTGCCTCCTGGCCATAGGATACTCCCCTCGGCCCCCCGGATGGGTCTAGAATTTCAGACTGGAAACGCGCTGGCTTTGTTGTAAGGAAGCTACTGAATGGTTACTGGTACACATATGCATGCGTGCCTAACCGGCTTTTTTCATTTCTTGGATAACAGTTTTTGGATGATTTCCTAGGGTGGTCCTCGTGATGAGTTCGCAAGCACTTTCAGTGATTGAATTATTCTTCGAACAGGCATCTCCATTAGGAGGAATGAGCTCCTTCATTCGATTTCCATTAGGCCGCCCGTCTCCTTTTCTATCATGTTTGCTAACATTGAAATGTGCAGTTAACACTTTTAGCACAATTTTCAAAGGTACACTGTCACTGTCGTCCTTGTCTTAAAAATTCGCGCGCCGACGTCAAAATCATGCGCCGCAGTGAACAAACCTTCCAAACGGGGTCTATACTTCTTGACGTCTTTTACAGTTCCACCAATGAGCGGCGCGACGATGTACAATCTTTTAATATCGCGCTGTCCCGCCTTGCCTTGCGGCGGAACTATAAATGACACATTATAATCGCAAAACTTAAGCATGGTGGGGGAGAACGACGGGAAAGAGTGAAGAACCATTATTTTGTAGCACGAGGGCTGGTGGTTGATCGGTCTCCGCATACGGCCCCGTCAGACTTGGAAAACCAACTGAGTTCGGGACGGAAAAAGCGACCACGGGAGCATTAGCTACGACCGTGGGCGCGCGTAGAACACCAGCATTGACTGGGTGGATTATGGACGCAAGTAGACGTCCGCAGACGGACGCATTAAATGGATTTTCTGCACCCGTCTGCCACTATTTCGGTGCGTATCGACATGGTGGAACTCAGTCGATCGACCAACTCTGACGGAGGCCTCATCTCCATCTACAGCCATCAGTATTGATGCTGTCCAATAACGGCCCATGCCCGTGGTTTTGACCGGATGTTGAAGTAAGTGTTCGAGGCTCATTACAACAATGATGTCGATAAAAAAGAAAGCGGCTAAACTGATCCATAAGTAGCTAAAAGATCGCATAAGGGACCGTTTATATGTGCTTCACCGCGCCAAATTCCGGTCAACAGTTGCGTCTTGACACGCTTTGCGGCCGCACGCGCTCGAGTCGGTCGAGTTTCCAGCGCCAAAGCCGACTCGATGTGGCTTTTTTAGACAGTTTTCTGCAACTTTTTTTAGTTTCCAGTTTCCGAAACCCACCTAGAGTCAAAAGATCAGCTGCTGCTGCGCTGGAATCCCTTCCGGGACAGGGGCTCCCTACACACCGAGGCAGGAGTTGTCTCGCCTTTTGCGGCTCTAAATCCACTCGGGACCTGTTCGCTTGCATTGAGTAGTGAGACGTTTCGAACTGCAAAAAAATGGACAACTCTTCCCTCGGTGTGTAGAGAGACCCTATCCCACCCTTCCGACTCGGGAGCGTGCGGCTGCAAAGCGTGTCGAGACGCCATTGCGGACCGGAATTTGGCCCAGACAAGCACAGTACAACCACCTCCGAGCGGCGCAGCGATGTGCTTGTCTATAATACTGATCGTGCCGCGCCGCGTGATTAGGATTATATAACTGCACTTCCTGGGCGCGCACGACGCCTTTAAGGGCAGCGCGCACGATGCCTTCAAGGATTCCGGCATAGCCGGCCGAAAGCTGGAGTGAGCCTCGTCCCTAGTGATCCGGAGCCGACCTCTTCCGTCCCTAGTGGTCCTGCGCCGTCCTACGCCGCTTGTATGTAGTGCGTCGGCTGCATGACGATCGATTATGCGGCCTCACTGCGGCCCGTATCGCCGGCTCAGTTCGACTACAACGGGGGATTTTTCACCTCAGTAAGCCACATATTATATGCGTATCGACCGGTACGGTCATGGACGGCACAGGAGTGTTAATCCGGCCACAACGGGTGGATTTTTTAGATCCGATTTGCATTCTGTAGACACTTATCGACCGGGCTGGCTACAGCCGACTACAGACTGAGATTTAGCACTCTCGGTAGAATTTAGGCGGAAATTCGCAACACAGTGCAGCGGGAGTGCGCGTTAATGGAAAATATTTTTTCGGTAGGCGTTAATCGTGAATTTTTGAAAGAAATTCGCGTTAACCCGTTAATGCGTTAGCACACTATGTTTGCATTTCGTTGAAAATCAGAAACAAACATTACCTGACCACAGCAAAAACCAACAAATCATCAGAGGTCTCATATGAATCAGTGGCATGATTTCACTACAGTTAGAGGCACAGTACACCCTCAGGTACGAATTTTGAGAATTCTGTGTAATTGTGTAGAAGACCCCTCCTGTATAACACGTGCCAAATGCAAGATCTCAATTCGTCCAAATAAGCGAGATATAAGCGATCACCACGGGCCCGACCTCCTCCAGCCATCACCACAGGCTCGGCCCCCTTCCTGATCTTCGATCTCAATAGCGGCTAGATGAATGGATGATTTTCAACTGAGTCGTCGTTCTTCACTCCCTTTCCGACCTATCTCCTCATCCTGTTTTGCTCTCGTGCCACGACTGCGAATCAAGAGAAATGCAGTCCTGAGACAACTCGTCCACCAAATTTCTGCCCTCAAAATACAAGCGTTTTTAAGGAGCCATATCTCCGTTCGTAGGGGGTCTTGGACCATTTCAGAAATACCATTGTGATGAGCGTGTGACCCTCTTCAAGGCAAGGATAAAACCTGAAAAATAATTTCCTGGGTGTCCTGTGCCTTTAATGAACTAAATTAAAATGATTTCAAGTTTTTTGGTAAGCGTCAATCGTTATTCTTCAAAAAAAAATACCGCGTTAATCCGTTAATGCGTTAAACCGTTAACGTTATCACCCACAGCTCTGTTGTGCAGCATCGTACATCTAGTAATTAGTGTCCGATAACCTTACTTGCACACATAATCGTATATGTAGAATCGTGTAATAATGTATTTTTGTTAAATGTTGTGGTCGTTCATTAAAAAGCTGTTAGAAACTTATATGATTCATCGCCCATTAGCTGTTGATAGTGAGGTGTTGTTCTGAACAGTTGGCTGCACTCTCAGTGACTACTAGAAAATCTTCACTCCAGGGAGTTTAGAGAAGCCTCTACTTCATTAGCGCAATGTACTCTGGTTAGCGCTTCCTTGTACTCTGGCTAAAACTTCCTATCTTGTTGATTTCCTTCAATCTGTTGACATGAATGAAATCTATATCATGTATTGCCTATGAGCTATTCTATCTACATATTTACGTTACCTGGACGATGCGTCGCTATAGACTGGCTAAAAATTGCTGCATATTTATCTTCTATTTGGAGGCCGAATTTATTCTGTTTCTTCGCGCGCTTGTGCGTAGCGGGGAGAGAGAACGCGAGAAATGTGGTGGAGAAAGAGACGCAGCATATGCGCGCAGACGCAAGCGATAAACGGAAATGAGTTTTGCTCTGAAATAGAGGATACTGATCCTTAATCTGCATCCACATTGAAAACCTTGATTGAACTATGTTACCGATTTGAGGGTAATGATGGAGTCTGGCTTTCGAACGTTATCGTTTTCACATAAACACGTTTTCGATTTCAGGATGACTGCGGTCATCATCATGGATGACTCAGAGAAACGATGCCTTCTCACGCCGACCTCCTTGTCTGACTCACGTCCGAATTTTTCATTCGCTCAGGTGCGTCAAACATGAGAATCTATGCATGGGTACCATGCTCTGGGTACCTGTTAATTTATGAAGGATGACGCGGCGTTTCTAGAGTGCACCAGACGTACATGAGGAAGCAGTGTCATCTCCGGAAACACAGGATACACCTCGCACACCGACACCTAATCTTTTTTCCAACTGCCCACTCATCTACAGGTGAGACCAATGTCACCCATAAATTCTGTATTTGATTGGATTTCTTGGGAAACAGGAAGTGAAAGACGCAATGCGAGTATGTGGGAACTGGAAACTAGCAATTCAGGTTGCAGCTAGAAATCTCAAAAACTATCAACGTGATGGATGTCCATAGCTCACACGAGACATCGGAAAAGCTGCTTGATGGCAGCTTGAAAATACTAACCCTAAAAGATTTCGACGACCTGTAGAGTGCCATTGGGGTTCCTGTCACGAGCGTACAGTCAACACGCATCATACTGATACTTTTCGTTCCCATTTGTGTATTGGCGCAAACTCGGTGCACGTATGTTATAACATATGCGCCGAGTTTGCGCCAACGCAGAGTAAGGAACGCAAAGTATCAATGCGATCCGTGACGAATTTACAAGCCCCGCGAATTTCGCTGCTCGTAGAATCGCGGCGCCGAGAATCTCACGCGAAATATTTCGAACACTTTACATCTAACCCGTAAGATGTTCGATGCTCTACTTGATATGTAACTTATGCCTCAAACGTGCAGGACGATCCTTCTGACAAGAGAAGCCATTTTAGCGTAGTCCGAAGTGGAAAAGATGAAGTAGCGTGTGAGTGTTCCTTGACTGATCCTACCTCCCGAAAAGTTATAATTTCATTTTGTCTACATTCCAACTTCGTCTTGAGGGGATATTTAAGATGATGAACATATATATGAGTTTCCCTTCTGTTTTTACGGTACAGCTACGGTAGATGACGGTAGGGAAATTGCATAATACCTACTGTAACCTACCACATGTAGCTTACCGAAAAATCCGAATCAAATGTCATATTCGTATTCAGCACCCCAAATAACCCATCTTTACGGAAAACGGGTGATTAAAAAAGAAATTGGTTGTGGGGTCCATCCATTGTTTCCAGCTTGTATTCTTTTAGGTATAGGTTTGGGCAAAGGACTCTCACAAGTGCCGCACGGCCACCGCAAATGATCGCGTCTGATCCATTCGCTCGAATAGATTTGCCGAAAGGCTTTCATTCCATTTTGCTCGCTTGCGGTTCGAGAAATCAAAGAAACATGAGCTACGCAGCAGGCGGTCCTATTTTTTGAAAGTTTCTGTCTGATACGAGGATTGCCTTCACCTCTGTCAGGACTATCAAAGTATTCACGGTGGGAAAATCCTGTTTTGTTCAGAAGCGTACACTTAGAGTCTCTAAACGAAGAACGACGGAAAATGCAGAAATCGCAAGAATCACCCGACCCACTGCAACCGCTGCAATAGGGATGTTGATCGCATTAACAGCGCGGGTGGGCAAAGGAGCAGTTCGGCTGGCACACGTGACGCGCGCGACGGAAAACCGTTGGCGCGCGCTAACCTTGGGCCCCTGAGAAAACTAGTTGGTGTACCGTTTTTGTCATTTGCCTTCATCATCGTTTTCATTCCGAAACCCTTTTTATTTCGTGAATTCGAGTAACGGTAAATTTTTGGTAGTTATGAGATTTTGGTGCACAGAAATGGAAAATTTACGAAATGAAAAGGGTTTGTTTCGGAATGAAAAAGTTGATGACGGCAAATTACAAAAACGGTACACCAACTATTTTTTTCTCAGGGGCCCATGGTTAACGCGCCTCAACAACGACGTGAACGCGGTTTTCCGTTGCTCGCCTCGCGTGCGCCCGCCCAACTGCTCCTTTGCCCCATCCGCGCTGTGAATTCGGTCAACATTCCACTGCAATCGCGCGCTCATAAGATAGAACAGTTGCCCATGCAAAGGAATAGCTGTCGATGTACTGAAAGATTTTGACGTCAAAAACATGCATCAAAATCTCATTACTTTTCGTTGAGATTTCGGTAGAAGAAGAAGAAGAAAATATTTTATCTGAGAGGACCTAAGGAGTGTAAGGCGCAAATTTATTTCAGATGCTGCTATTTTTGTTGCACCAAACACACAAAATAGGCGTGTGTAGGAGGTGGGAATTTGATAGCTATGGAGAATTTTTAAAATACTGCTATCTTCGAAGATTAATAGTTTTGTGAGGCATTTTCGCTACAGTCCTTTAGTACCTAATGAGACGTCTGTCTACGCGAACGCATAATATTAGGAAAAGTGAATAAGACACAGTGTTCTGTGCCTGCGCTGTCTTTAAGAGTGTGCATGAGTGTTTCACATTGGTACAAAGATATATCTACTTTTGCGGCTTATTGAGCACTTCAATATGCTGTTGTTCTCGGAGCCAAATTCCGGTCTGCACTTACGGACTACGGCTGTTGCATCATGCAACACGAGGATAATCGTGTTGGGAGGATGGTGAATCATGTAGGGACCAGGTGGTCCCGGCACCAGTATAATCGTAACTCGTGATGCAACAGCCGTTGTCTGCAATTGCGGACCGGACTTTGGCTCCGAGAACGGCAGTATATCTTGTGAGGACCCAAAACTCGTCCACTATCGGGTCTGTGAGTGTTCGGATTGCTATGACGGGAAGTGTTTTTCTGCTGCAATAACGATGATGCTAAGTGTCATGTGTTTGCAATGCGTTTTTGCGTAGCTTCCGGCATGCAGATAATCATATGTGGGGGTATGTATTTAATCTGAGTGGTGATGTAAGTTTTAGCCCTGTCTACGGTAGTTGTCTGCTAAATTGTAGCAGCTTCGTAATGCATTGTAGTGTGCTGATTGTGATTAAGAAGTCATGTAGAGCGAGGATTTTGTGGTGGCTAGCCACACACAGCCTTTTATTGATCGGAAGTGACGGTGACGTCTCAACATAGAAGCTAGAAAACGAGCTCGTTTCTCACGCTCATGATGTGAATGCGCGACCGATTGGATTGCTCGCCTAAACCTCATCGCCTCAGGGAACGAGACCAAGAAGGAATGCTGGCCACGAATGCTACTCGTTCACAGTAACATTAATATTCGCAACAATTCTACCAGATCCACCTGTCTTTTTGAAAAAGTTGATAATTAGAAAAGGTTTATATTAAGGGGACCGGAAAGTAATGTCGTTTTCTGATTATGCGGGACATAAACCCTGGTCTTCCTACTTTCCCAATCTGCTTCAAATTTTCTTGAATGGACGACCTATGTTGGTCATAACTGTTTGTCAATTCCTCGTGCGCCTGACACGGATTCGCTTCCGATTCGGCCCTAAACACGCCGTTGTCTAACGTTGATGATCTACCTGATCGGTTGTCGGAAAGATCAGAATTACCCGATTGGAACTTGGAAAACCACCTTTGGCATTTACGAATGTCCAATGTATTTGGATAAACATCGCAAATGATTTTGTAGCACCTGTTGCGTTACTTCCCTTGCGAAACTCAAAACGCATGCAGTGCCAGATGTGTAGAGTTCGCGCAATCATTTTAGTCTGATGAATGGACGGGGCTGAGACGGTAGATCACCCAGCGCGAATCGAAACCCCATTCTTCAGTGAGGCCGCCAACCCCGCACGGCCAGCCGCCTGGTCCATGAGTCAGACTAAAATGAAAACGGAAACCATACCTCTTATGGTATTTGGCTGGCCATTCAATCAAAAAGTACAAAAAGAAATTGTCATTCAATTGTCTATTAGCAAAGAAGTCACTATAACCTCTAGCCCGGGGCAGAGATTCGCCTAAGTATGTGGAAATCGCATTCCGAACTTTTTTCTTTGGAGTTAAACCCTAGCTAGCATCACATTTTGGATTGCCCTCCTCACCTTGATCTCAGCTAACTTCTCGATAAAACCTGATTTGCGGGAAGACATTAAAGACAGTGTTCACGATAAATTTCACTTCCGATATCTCCACGGTTTACGAATGGTCTGGTGCACTATATAGCAAGGCATGCTTAAAAAGGACACAAAAGACGCGTTTTTGAGCAAAAATAGGCCTTCTCTTGTTTACGTTGATTTTTGAGTGTGGAGGAATCGACCGCTAGAAGGATGATACCTATCAGTGCAATGAAGCGATCAGCTCACTTATCAGCACTTCCTTCACTTCATCATTCCTGTAATCTAAGCCTTCATTTGTTCATTCCGAGGGGGTGGGTCTGGGGCACCAGGTGTGTCTGGGGCACCAAAACGCTTGTTAGCAGCCGTTATTTTGCCGCACATTTAGTGGAAACGCGGACACGGAAAAGGTTCCGCGTTTTTAATTGCAGGAGTCCGCCCAATTACGTCATTTTTTTGATCCCAGCGTAATTTTTAGGGATCATTATTGTCGTAAACGCGCGGGTTTATGGTTTCAAACTTTTTGACTAATCTTTACTAGGGTTTAATAACAGCATTAAGGTTTAGGAAATGAAGATCAAGCAACAAGAATGCTTTCAGTGAGCCAGCATTGGTCGGACCATGCCATCCAACGCCGATGTCATTGGCGCCGATTTTCGCCATCAGCGACACAGCCTTGCCACAGGTGAGCTTTTTTGGGTTATTGATTGATATTAATTGATTTTCAGCAGTTTATTTTTATGAAATTCATATTTTAATCGCCTTCCTTTTATATCTTTTATCCTTTCGTATTTTTCATGATTTTTTGAACCCCTTTTAATGCTTTTTTTTTCTTTTTTTTTCAGGGTTCTGTTTATACTATTTTCCATACTTCAATCCGTGTTTCATGTTTTTTTCCAGTTTTGTTTTCATGATTTTGATCAGTTTTTTTTTCAATTTGATTTGATTTGTGAGATTTGTTTTTTTTTCTTGCATGTTCTGGAGTATTTTTTCTTCTCCCCTCGCCTGTTTTTCATTACGTGCATTTTTGCCATTTACGCTTCAGGTGTTTTCTGATTTCCGCTCAGCTCCCGGCATTTTGAGTGTTATTAGGAAGTCTATATAGCTTGTCCTCCACGAAATGTGAAATATGGGATAGTACATTCATTTCTTAGAAAAAGAAGCTCTTATTACTCCGTGTTTCAGAGATCAGGAGATCCTCAGGGAGAATTAATGCCTTGTTTTTGTGACAACTTGATGATTTATGGTGTTTAGTCGGCTTCGGCTATTGCTTTTTGCCCTTTTTTGGTATCATTCCCGGAATTGGTTCTTCTATGAAAATAACGATTACCTTGTAGCTTAGATTGGGGTTTGTTGTACTAACCTGCATTATGATGTTGGCTTCACTCACAAGGGAAACCACTTTAGCGTTGTGCGAGTTGAGCAAGGCAGCGCGAATGTCCGTGCTACGAGTTGTAAAAACTGTGATGGACTCCGTCCTAAACCTATATCTGAAACACTCATAAGCTCTAAACGATCGATTGCAGTATTGAACTTGAAGTATAGCACCATAAAAGTCCGAAACACCGAAAACGGACCTCATATTCGTGTTCACCTTGGAGTTCTAAGCGAGAAGTAAAGAAGCCTGCCTTCTCTATCTGTAGTTGAACCACCGAGCGTTTGTGGTGTAATGGTGAAGAGACTAGTTTCACATGCGCGGTACTAGGGGTCGAATCCGTTTTCGCGACAAAGTTTTTGCATTCTGTGGAACGTTCCTATTTGGCCTTGGACTCTTGTTTGAGCATTTTACAACGAAGTATAACCTTCTGGTTTGAAGCACCGATCAAAACACGGGGTCAAAGATTTTGTCTAAATGCCTCAGAAGGGTTCAGAAAAGAGCGTTTTCATAGCTTTGTAGAGAGAAAAGTTTACTATCCAGAGGGCGATTTTTTGTTTGTTCAGGAAAATTATTCCAGATTCGGCTCAGAACTCTCTCTTAGGGTTGTTTAGGGTGCTGATTCCGAATCTGTTGTCCACTTTTTGATCACATATAGAAAAAGTAGACTTCTGGCAGAATACGAGTTCTGCCAACGCGCCTAACGGGCTCGATTTTCCCTCCACCGCCAAGATGCGTGCCGAAATGCAATTCTATGATATCGATCGTGCGCCGCCGCGTGATCAATGTCATAGAAATGCATTTGGCCGCGCCGCTTGGTGGCGGAAGTATAAACTACACCTGAATGGCCCCAGAACCGTTACCCTGCAATTTTGTGTGGGGTACATCGATTAGAGCCCGTTACTCGGTGCTGGATTATCCATAACATTCTTGAAAGATTTTGGCTGATTTGGTATACGATATATAGATTGCCATTGGGGTGGGGGGGGTTGAGGTTCAAATGCAAGTTTTAACGATTTTCGGACGGTTGCGAATGGCTCCAAGTTATTGTCTGGGGTTATTTCTACTGCTTAACACAGGTCTGAGGTCCGCTTTTTGATTTTAGATAGATCACGGTAGGTATTCCCTGGGACATTTAGAGCAGTTTGAGCTCGGAGTAATTATGTTCTGTCTCGCACCTACATCTTACCTCGCGCGGCTTCGTAAAACTTCACGGGGAAGTAAGAGCAAGTCCCAGTAAGTAACGAGAAGTGCAGCGAGCACGAGTTCCAGTGCCGCCCTAGCGTTCCTCTTTCATTGACCCTTAGGGGATCAGACGGATTAGGAATTCTCGATCGGCAAAGGGTCTATAAATATTGACGGAGCTGCTTAGAGCGTCACCTCGGCAGAGTGTTTGTCGAGTTGAATCTGATTGTTCCAGACGCCTAATCTGATATTTGATGAGGGATCCACTGTTGTATCGAATAGCATCCTAATAATCAGATTCCCACGAATTAGGGCAACAGCAGCAGCCGAACATATGAAAGCATCATAGAGCGACCATTGGTGTCGAAGGGAGTGATTGACAAAAGTTGCTATTAATATATGTTTATTTATTGATTTTTAATTGATTTTATTTTTTTAATTGATTTTATTTTTTTAATTGATTTAATTTTTTTAATTGGTTTTCAGATATACGCTGCTGGCAAGAGTGATAGTGGAATAGCTTCAAGCAACGCTGTCAACGATGAGGAAGCGCAACGAGGGGAGCCGGCTACGCCAAAATCATCTTCAATGTACATGTCGGATGTGTCATTTACGACCAGTGTAGCCGGAGGAGGAGGGTAAGCTCCCTTCCACACACCGAAAAATTGTGTAGCAGAGCAAGCTGAACACTGCGCACCTAGACGCGTGCTTGATCAAATAAAATTAATCGAACTGAGATCTATCGACCACTAGGCTATTCCATGCTGAACCATTTCACGCATGGATTTTTCAAAAGTCGTTCATAGTCCGACGCCGAGCGACTCGGCGAAGTGCAGTCTTATAAGATCGATTGAGCTGCGTGATCAATAATAAAGAACTCACACGTGCCCTCTGCGCCACGGCGGAACTGTATAAGCGGCATCTTAGGCGTCGCTTATAGTTGCGCCGCCGAGCGGGTCAGCAGAATGCATTCCTATACTATCGATCGTGGCACGCCGCGTGATCAGTACGAGACGTCGTTTATACTTTTGCTGATGAGCGGTGCTGCGAAGTGCAATCGTATAATATCGCTCATGCAGTGCCGCGTAAACAGTATTACTGAAATGTGCAGTGCGGCGTCGCTAGACGGCGGGAGTATAAACTACCCCTTCAAGGACTGCCCTTCGCCGCTCCGCTCGGCGGTGGAGGTATAAAAGACGCCTTAGGCCTGTGGTATACTGCTTCGCCTGACGCTGCCCTGGGCGGTAGGTCTGCCATTGATCACATTCGAATTTGAACTAATCGCGAGCTTGCCGCTGTGGGCAACGACAGGCTCTGCGACGAAGTGCACCATAGGCCTTAGCCCGAGATTATTCCTTGCGTCGCGACGACGCGTCGGTGGTTGCATCTGATCCGCGAATGTCGCGCGCTATGCTATGAGTGTTCAGAAGCTCAACACGCCGCTCGCGACGAAAATGGGGGTAGCTGCTACGCTTGACGCAATCGCTGTCCGATTGCTGACAAGTTGTATAGTGGGGTCTACTTCTAGTTAAACTCTGACAACGCCGTAGTGGGCTCCTCGATCGAGCCTCACCGGCTGCGTGCGGTGGCGCGGCGTGCTCATTTATGCTAGATAGCCTGCGATAGGATAAGGTATCTTATCTAGGAAGCATTCTGCGACTATTTCTAGCACTCCTCGACCTCTGATTATTCATCCTTTCGCAGGCCATTTAGCACAAGTGAGCACGTGGCGCGACCGCACGCAACCGGCGAGGCTCGATCGCGTAACCCACTACGGTGGGGTCAGAGCTTATATGGTCCGCAAGGACCACCCAGCAGCCGTCGCGTGCTTCGATCGGTCTTCACATTTTTAGTGGCGCACACGATGCAGCGCAGGCTGCTGAATGGTCTGCAGCCATTTGTTTAGCGGCGGCTCCCGCTTTACTTTTGGTCATCGCGCTTGCCGTTTAAGGCCCGATTAGAGTCCGCCGCTGGGAGGCGCGTTGCCATGAAGTGGAGGAGAATCGAATGTGCGGTACCGCATGATTAAAGGCAGCATACACGCTCGCAAACATTGTCAAGATATCAGCATAAATAGGCCCGCACGGCCCCTACCATGTCGTCTACGACGTTTGAAGCGCTGAAATCCATCCAGGATGACAGTATTTGACCATCCCTGTCACGCACGCCCGTATTTTCACATCCCTTCGAGTAACAGATTGAAAAGTTAAACTTGAGAAAACATGTGATAATTGAGAGTGATAGCACTATCAAAAGGGAGTGGTCGAGAGAAACAGCTCGATTTACCTGGATATTACATGTTTGTACGCCGATGAAATCCTCCATTTTCAAAAGCCAGCCGGACTAGAGCGGCATTCTCAAAACTGGACGAGAGTTAGTCGGTATGTAAACATGTTTTACTCAAGCAAATCGAGCTGTTTCTCTCGTGCACTCCCTTTCGATAGTGCTATCACTCTCAATTATCACATGTTTTCTCGAGTTTGACTTTTCATTCTGTTACTCGAAGGGGTGTGAAAATACGGGCGTGCGAGGCATGATTGCTCAAATATCGTCAAATATTGTCATACTGGATGGTTTTCAGCGCTTCAAACGTCGTTCACGACATGGTAGGGGCCTTGCAGGCCTATTTATGCTGATATATCGACCATGTTTGCAAGCGTGTATGCTGCCTTTAATACTTCATCATTGCATGTTGCCGTGCCTCCTAGCGGCGGACTCTAATCGTGCTTTTAGCGTCATTACGGAGCAACGTTCTCCGCTATTTTTCTTAAAGAGATACGGCAACACGACGGCCACTTCATAATTGCGTGCATCTGTAATCGGCGCAATTCGATCCCGTCGATAGGAATTGAGATCCCGGCCTTATCGTAGACGTGGAACTGTACTTCGAGCCGGTCCTTTCGCCAACGATATAGACACTTAAAGACTGTGATGACACCGACCCGACGAACAAGTCTGTATGGACTGTGACCTTGTTAAGCCGGGTCTATACTTTACAGTTCCTCAGGTTAGTTTCGGCCAGGCTGAAGGTTAACCAACTATGGCCACCCGAGCTCTGCGAGAGATTCTGTCTGTCATCGATTAGTCTGTGATGCAGCCGTTTTTTTGGCAAAGTTTGAGAGCAGCCGATGTGTTGCTTGCGATGCTTGACGAGGTTAGGGAAAAAAGAGGACCTTGGTGGGTTCTCCGATCTCTTGAATGCCCCTGGGGGCCGAATGCGGAACTGATTGGTAGAGTGAGATTAGCGCGGCGCATGCGTGCATCTTGTGTGTGCTGGCTGCATCGCCGAGACTCTCACTGATTATGTTTTTGGTGTGAGGTTGGCTGGTGGCGATGCGGACGTGTTTTTTCGCCTATTCGTCCCGCCATGAGGCAACCAAAGCCCAACACCCCAACGGTTTGTTTGTTCTGCTTTCGCGTTCGCCCCATCCCCACCCCGGCTCCGTTGCATGGCCAGTCATTTCGAGCGAGACGACTAGAATGAACGGGAGAATAGGCTAGAGGTGAATGAACGGGGAATCTATTCTATTTGGGAGGAGGATGAGACCAGCGTGTCTATGTGTGCTTGTTCAGTCAAGGAAGTATGGAAAGGCGCCTGTCTTTCACAAGTTGAGGAGATTTCGTTGACTGACATGGAGCTTATCTTTCATGAGCACTCCTTACTAGATGAACGAAAGCGCGGACACAGGGTGGCTGAAAAGTAATTTATCACAAAAAGGTCACATCAGAGACAGCTCGCTGCTCTCATTGTGTGTCAAGTAGACTTTTTCCGCGAAGAGTCGATGGTTTCGAGCGCATCGAGGTCAAGTGCTGCTAAAAGAGCACGCAGAACACGCATTCAACTCGACCACATGAGTTTTGGATGACAATAGGGCTATGTGCTCCTACAACATCTCGTGTTGACGTGATGTTCAAGTGCTCAACCGGCGTATAAGACGACACTTTTCATGGAGGACGCAGTTGGTCCACCGAAGCCGGTCTAGGAGGTGACATCGAGTTTATTACTGAGAGGATTTCTCAAAAAGAGAGAGGAGTTCTCATAGCTGAGGGCGAGAAGATCTTCCTCGTTGTGCACCGTGTCATGAGGCTCCACCTCCGTGTCAAAGTTGCGGGATCGGAGACGTGGTAGGTTTTCCTATTTTCGTCTGCCTTTTTCCAGTGTTTCGAGGGGGAATATGAGAAAACGGGCTGAGGGCTATCTTCGAGATATTGAAGATTTCCATATTTTCTCCGTCCCGCCTTTCAAGCCGTCTTGGCTTGACCGTTTTCCTTTTGCAGTTAAAATCGTTCCTCCGTTTCCTGTTTCCGGGTGGAAATCTTTTCAGCCTATTCCTGGGCGAGAACCCAAATGTCGCATTTTCAGCACGTGACGATAAAATTTTTGCCGCATCTGCTAAATCGAGTAGCTTGATTCTAGGACTCATACAGAACAATATCCCATTCGGCTGTCTGCAGTGGTGGAAAGGCTCTTCCGAAAAAAAATCTCTCCACTACCGCCTAGTCGGCACGCTCGCCAAACGCACGAGCGGACATTTTCATTGGAACAGACTTTGCTTACATTCTGTTCAGTTCCCCTTTTGTAAGCTTGTCAACGCTCTGCTTATTTCAGACGACAAGGCCATAAACCATCGTTTTCAACTCGAGAAATCCGTGAGCAACACCAAAGGATGCAGCAGAAGTATCGAGAAGTCACGAAAAGGGAGCGGCGATTCACGGATCCCGTCGACTTTGAGGGTAAATGTTGAATTGAACACGGTTTGAACCGATAATGAATTTCAAAGTACCGGTCAGACGCAAAGTCAGCCTATTGAGCATGCCCGTCCTTGAAGGCAGTGTTCCCGATTAAAAAAAAACGTTTTCTTGTTTTTCGATGTTTTTGAGTAGGCAAGTCTACGAAGTAAAGAATAATAGGAGACATTCCCCCCAAAACTCAAGTATCAGAGATAAAACTGTCCAAAGAAACCTCTAGAATATTTAAATACGCCTGTTTGGCGTGTTTCGAGGTACTGTGGACATTGAACAATCCATACGTCGGAAATGGCTTTGCGCCTCAAAATTTTTTGGTACTATCGTTCTCGGAGCCAAATTCCGGTCCGCAATTGCGGATTACGGCTGTTTCATCATGCGACACGTGATAATCGTGCTGGGATAAGAGGGAATCGTGCCGGGGCCAATTGGTCCAAGCACGATTTACACGTGTCGCATGATGCAATAGCCGTAGTCCGCAAATGCTAGGATATTAGAATTTCCCGGGAAAAGATTATCCAAAAATTCGGCGACTGTTCCTCTCGCTAAACGAACGCAGGACAACTCTTTTATGACGTGGGCGGGTGATCCAATGAGTCGGCTGGTCTGCCTTCAAGTCGGTTAGGGGTAAAAAAGCGCCCAGAATAAGCTAACATAGCGGTCTCAAAGGTGTAGGGTGTGGACGAACTTACGGGCCCTGCTAGTTTCCGCAAGAGCGCGATAATGGCGAAATGTGCGCGAATCGATCAGTCTGGACGTGGCGGAGTTTCTTGGCAATTTGTCACCGAAATGACTGCGGCGCCACAAGCTCGTCAGAACGGGGCGGGGCGGGCTAAGTAGGTGTACTGGGCTCACGAAATCTTCACTTCGCCGTCGTTCTTATCGATTTCTGGCCCGTTTTCGTTGCTTTTTTTCGACCCTATCCCCTCCAGCATCTGCCAGCATAGTGTTTCAAGCTTAAAGTTCGAAAACGAATTTTATCGTGAACACTGCCTTCAATAAACTTAAATCTGATAATATCATTCTACAAGTCTATAAATTTTGTTTTGTAAAGATTCCATGATAATGAAATTTTTTTCTGCCAAGAAGCTTTGCATTCAAACCGCAGAAAATGGGTTCGCCTTGGGTGCGTTTGTTAGAGTTGATCATACATCAGTTGCCGCTCCAGCGGCGGATAAACATTGTGATTAATGTGGAGCCGGGAGCAATAGCATGGCTGCCGGAGCGGAATGAGGGGTTCGACTAGCAAGGATGTGGATTGGAAAATGAAACAAATGAGGGGAGGTTAGCCATAAAAGGATCTCTACCAGTGTGTTTTCTGATATTTTTTCACCACCTGAGGAAGGAAAAGTGGAAAAACGATCCTTCAGAATTCTTTAAATTTTATGATATTTTGATTGACCACACCAGCCCTTTGGGAAGCTTTGTAGCATTTTAACCTCAATTTTTTAACCGTTTACTGCAGAGACTGAAAATTATAGATTTCTGAGGACAAAGACTGGTTGGTTGTTGAAGCTTATCGACATTTCTTCTACAGGGATTCTCAACATCATTGGCGGATGCTCATGGTGGCAGATCTGGATCTACGTCTTGATTGCCATGCAACAAATCCCACATGCGATGTTCAACTTGAATGTCGTCTACATGATGTACGATCCGGAACACTGGTGTCAGGTCAGTTCTGCTTCATGTTATGCCAAAACTTGCCAACTTACTATTAGACTCTGGTTCGTTTCAATAGAACTCCAGTTTTCGGTTTCACAGCGCGGAGCGGTGGCTTTTTCGTCTGAACCTTCTTATCACTGGTTGTAAATATTTCACCGAGGCCCACCGCACCGCTGCTGGTGATAATCAAAATCCACAGGTCATTATGGGTTTGCCAGAGTCCACCTGCTCGTGGAAGTCCGGTGATCATTCGCGGCTTGCGGCTGCACGATTTTCTATTGATTCGGGCGATGAGCCGATGAAGCATACTGGTCATTTAACCAGAGCCGCTGAAGATAACGAAGGCGCGCAGATTACCCGCTTGCTTGTCTAGACCCCAGAACAGGGCCGGCGAGAGTCCTGCTTGTGCTGTTCGTTTGAATATCATGCGATCGTTGCCGTGGGCCAATTGTGAGCCTCTCTGAGTACAAAGCCTTACTTGTGGTTTGTTGTCTTCGGTGCCTTGTCCTTTCGTCGTTGAGGTTATGTTTTTGGGTGGATTTCGTTCTGGGTGGAACCTTTAACAGAATGACCACATTGTTCCGATCCCTCGGGGTATAATGGGGGAACGTTTCACGTCTACGTTAGAAGTTATGAAAATCCCCCAGGTTGCAACACTTGCCAGAATATCAGATGAATGCCCTTACACTTCTCCTCACACATAATATCGGAAAACCGTTTCTTTTGTACTAGTGAAGCAATTTATGAGGTTTGTTTTAATAAATGACGCTGGAATAAAAGTTCAGATAACTTGGAAACTCGTGCACTTGTTCCTTGATCAATGACCAATAGTTTGTCCAACAGAAATTACTTTCATACACGAAAAGGGCTTTACCAAAATTATGTGCGAAATCCGATGAAGCGACCTTAAAGGCAGTGTTCACGATGATTTTCGTTCCCGAGTTTTCCCCTCAAAACAAAGCGTTGGCTACCAAGTGTTACCGAAATTATGAAGAAACTCCGAGAAATGCACTAAATCGTCTTATTCTAGTGATATTATTCTCTGACCTACACTAGTTGTCCGGTTGGATGAACATGTTCACGGTGGTCGTCACCGGTAAAAAATGGGACCAATCGAAAATGGAAGAATAATTTTGGCAAAATAGTATTAGTTAGGGTTCGAAGCAAAGAACAGAGCAATACAAAATAGAGATTTGCAAACGATGGGTCTACAAAAGATTTCACTGTCACAACAAACAGTTCCAGTGGGAGTAAAGAAGCGTGGTGAGAGTAAAGGATTTTGTTCCCTTCTGGTTCGTTTTTCTCGGTTTTTCGTCATTTCGGTTCTACTTGAGGCTCAAACAATCGATTCAGCGATTAATCTCAAAATCGAAGATTATCGTGAACACCGCCTTTAAAGGCACAGTCTAAGCTCGTGATCGAAATCTGAGATCTTCACATAGTTGTGGAATGAGCCCACCCGTGAAACACCTGCCAAGTGCGAGCTCTCGATTCATCCGAATAAGCGAGATATAGAAGGAAGCCACCCTTGGGCGCCCACATCGGTAAGCCACCCAGGCACGCCCCTTTGCAATCTTTCGAGCTCAACAGTGGCAAGATGAACGATGGTTTGTACATCGGTTGCGATTGACGGAAATTACAAGCCTCGGACAACTCGTCCATAATAATTCCGCAGCTCAATTTTGAGGGGCCATAACTTCGTTCGCAGGGGCTTTTGTACCATTCCAGAGGCATCATTGGAATCAGCGTCGGATCATTTCAACATAGGCGGGAAAACAGAAAAAAACTATTCTGAGTTTGGACTGTGCCCTGAGTACAATACCGCATGACTTGAATACTCCGGACAAAGGTCATTGTCATCTCCTAAATATTATATAGAACCGAACTACTGTTTTAGAAACGCATTTTAGTAATTACCTTCAGCAAACCGTTGTTATCGGTCAACATCGAAGCTAAGTCGTTCTGCGGGAACCGTGCGTGTTTGCGTATAGATCGTAACAACGCCAACGTTTTGGATTCTTTTTGGATAGATTTTTTGGATATTTCAGAGATGATAATGAAGCCTTTGTCCGGAGTATTCAAGCCATGCGGTATTGTATTAAAGGCGCAGTCTAAACTCAGAATAGTTTTTCTGTTTTCCCGCCTATGTTGAAATGGTCCAACGCTGATTCCAATGATGCCTCTAGAATCGTACAAGACCCCCCTGGGTACGAAGTTATGGCCCCTCAAAATTGAGCAGCGGATTTATGATGGACGAGTTGTCTGAGGCTTGTAATTTCCGTCAATTGCAACCCATGTATGTGAGCCGATCTGAACAAAGTGGTTGAGAATTAAGGGAAGAATAATGCTATCCATCAGAAACCATCGCTCATCTTAAGGTGCGTCCGAATGAGAATGGCGGCCCATGCGGCCGGCGTGCTTGGCAGGCGGCCGTCGCGTTCGCCGCTCTCGGACGAGCATGTGAAAAGTCCCCACCGCCATCGACTACGAACGGGGCCGGCGCCGGCAGGCAGCAAGCACTGCGCCGATCAATCAGCTCTGCAGATGGTGGAAGAGGAAACGGCCGTCGTTGAAATCCAACACTCGTCCGAGGGCGGCACATGCGACGGCGGCCTGCCAAGCACGTCGGCCGCGTGGGCCGCCATTCTCATTCGTGCGCACTTTACCACTGTTGGGCTCGAAAGATCGTAAAAAGAGCGTGCCTGGGTGGTTTCCCGATGTGGACGCTCCAGGGTGGTTTCCTCCTATATCTAGCTTATTCGGAGGAGTCGAGAGCTCGCACGTGGCAGGTGTTTCACGGGGTGGGTCTAGTTCACAACTATGTGGAAATCTCAGATTTCGATCCCGAGCTTAGATTGTGCCTTTAAAGGTACAGGACACCCAAAAAGTGAATTTTCAGATTCCGTGCTTATCTTGGAGAGAGTCACACGCTGATCACAATGGTGTCTCTGAAATAGTCCAACACCCCCTCTGAACAAAGTTACGGCTCTTCAAAGATGCCTACATTTTGAGGGTGAAAAATTGGTGGACGAGTTTCCTCAGGACGGTATTTCTCTTTATTCGCAATCGTTTGACGAGAACAAGCCAGGATAAGGAGACAGCCCGACCATGGACTGAAGAACGACGACTTTTTGAGAATTCATTCATCCATCTAGCTGTTATCGAGTTCCGAAATCTGGTAGGAGATGGGCCTGTGGTCGTGGGCGAAGGGGGTCGGGCCTGTGGTGGTCGCTTATATCTCGCCTATTTGGAGGAATTGAGATCTCGCATTTGGCTTGTGTTATACAGGAGGGGTCTTCTACACAATTAGATGGAAATCTGAAAATTCATATCCGAGGGTGTACTGTGTCTTTAGGGTCGCTTCATCGGATTATGTATTACTCGGAGAGCTCAATTCGAATTCGCGGCCCGTTTTCAATTTTTCGAAAGATTACTGTAGTCTTCTGTGCGTTAAATGGCATTTTACCTATTGTTCTCTATAGTAGTCGTTCGAAAAGCCCAAAACGATGGCCATATTTATATTCGGCTCCCCAAATACCCCTCGTAAGCGAAATTTGGGCGTAAAAAGTTTTTTGACATTCGGAGCCCCATAGGGTCTAAGTTCAATCCCATTTTTGGGAGTTCAAAGGTGGAAATAATCTGACGTTTAACACTGTCGTTGACCCACTGGCGGCTTCGGTGAAACGCTGGATTATGTGACGTCTGCTCCCAGAAGACCAAGCTACATAAAAATTCATAGGTTTTTTTTTCCAAATTCAATTGCGGCTTTCCAGTTGGTGATTCTTTCTGTTTTGTTACTGTTTGTTGCATGGAAGGGTTGCAGCTGGACGAGGAAGTTGGGTCCACAGAAGCATGAGGAAAAGGGTTACTGATGCGACGAAAACATGTTGTCGAATAGAGGAGTTCTGCTGCATTAGCATTGATATCAAGCATTTTTTAGGTCCCTGGATTTGACGATCCGAATGACACAACCGTCTATGAGTGGGGATTGCAAGACGTGCAGAACATATCTTTTGTGTTCCCGAATGAGAACGGACGGGGTGGAGCCTACATACGTGACTCGGTGAGTCTATTCGTGAGGTTCTGATCTCTCATATAACTCATACACCAGAGCCACAGCTGTTGTTTTTTTTATAAGCGAAAAAGTTTTTAGTCGAAGCCAGCTGATAATCCGATTTGTGGTCGATCAAAGTATTAATGTGAACGAAATATATTGCCGTTGAAATGGACCTTGATCACCCAACAAAACGATTCATTTAGTGTCATTACTACTCGAGGCCGATTGAAAGGTACAAAGAGCTGCGAAAGATGCCACTAGCGGAGGCCGTCAGCAACGCCTGGAAAGACAGCGCAGAGAAGAAGAAATGTGAACGATTTCACTACAAAACAGACGTGCGTGTAGCCCTTCTCCCCGTGAAAATTGTGGTCTTTTAGTACCCAATGCACCAACTTGTAGGTGATGCATGAGACCATCGTAACAGATTGGAATCTGGTCTGCGACGATTATTTCATGAAGGGACATGCTCATCTTTTTTACTCGTTTGGTTATCTGGTCGGATGTGTGGTTGGCGGCATGGCCAGCGATAAGTAAGTTACATAAAAAGTTTAGTTTCTTTCATGCATGGTTGCCATGTGGCTTTGAATCATCATTCACCGCGTTAGAATTTTTCCAACTTAGCCCGGGCGGGAGTTTTCAGGTATGACGAAGCTAAAAAAAAACAAAGTGAGAGGGGGGAACTCTGCGTATCGTAATTATTCAACACCCCTTTTTCTCTTTATACCTAGTTTTTTGAAAGATATCCTCCCGTAGTAAACCCACCACTCAGTGAGGATCATCTGAGTGAGTGATAAGACGAGCCCGAAATGATTCAGACATGGCTCAGACGAGTCCGAAATTGTATCGAGCGATATTTGATCGTCAATCACTGAATGGGGTGAAGCCGCGATGCTGCTTGGCGGTGAAAATTGAGCGCGGGAAAATAAAGGAAGGATGGCTATTGATCGGTTGTATTCGCGCCCGATTGCTGAGCGCGGCTTCTAACTGGAGAAAGACTGACGATCAGGGGTGTGCGTAATTACCGTTTACGATTTACGATTTTACGATTTACGGTCTTTTTTGGCGTCGTAATTACGGTTTACGATTTACGACATTTTGAACCGTAAATCGTAAATTTTCGTAAATAAAAATACATGCAATGGAAGTAAAATGCAAGGCAGCTCCAGTAGAGCTGCTCTATTACCACTTTGTGTATGCTAAGGTTTTTGGTCAGGAGATGGGACCAACTCCGGCGTCTGGCTCTAGCACGACTTGGTTATAAGTTTTTGACGTGATTATATTAGTATTATTCATACATGTAAGGATAACGCGGGACACACGATCGGAGTTGGAGGCGCTGGGTCCGCGTTTCGCGCTGCGTGCGTCTCACTAGCTGCCGTCTATGGCGCATTGCAGTCAAACACTATTCACGACTAACTTCATTTTTGAGGCTTTCATGATGGGTAATTGTCCTGATTCCTAAAACTTGATTGTCGACAAAAAAAGAAGCCGAAATGGCTCCAAACTGTTTCTGGCTTGTCATTGGAGAAGGTTGCGTCTACGCAGAGGTCACAAAGGTCAACAAGTGGAACATACTCAAACGACTCTCGGCCCCCAGCTGCACCGAAAAAGAGTCGGAGCCACCTGACAGTTCGGCTAGTTCCCCAATCTCCGAGCCTCTTCCGTTACTGTCCGGGAAATGAGAATCGCCTGAGTAGCAAACGGGCGGAACCCTTAAATTCGGCCATTCAGAGCTGCTCAAATACGGTAATTTTAGCTCGTCGTTCAAATAGGTCATTTTGGCTCGTTTTCAACGCATACAGCGGCGTGAAAGTTCGGGGAGATGTATCACGGATATAAGTGTCTCCCTGTGGCCCAACACATTAGTTTTAGGCCCCGCCACAGTTGGCCAAAGGCCGGAGTGAGCCGTCCTCTAAGGTCGCTAGTAACCCTGAGCCGTCCGCTCCCATCCCCAGTGATCCTGCGCCGTCTCTAATGTGTCGGACGCATGCCAATCGATTGTGACGGTTTAATCGAGCCCACTACGGCCAGCTCAGTCCGGCCAAAATGGGCGGGGAGATTTTCCACCTCAGTGAAGAGCCAACGCATACCTATCGACCAAAACGGCCACAGCTGGTTCATGACAGCCCAGGCGAGCACAGTCCGGCCACATTTTTTACATCCGATTTGCGTGATGTAGATGCTTATCGACCAGGCTGGCTACAGCCGATCGGCCGACTATGACGGGGCCTTAGGGTAGAAGACACATTTTTGGGGATGACAGGCAGGTCTACCGTGGTAAGCATGCCCAGCTTTGTTGTCAACATGGAACGGTTTTAGGGATGGCATTCTATCGACCTATGGCTAACTGAGTTCGCCGAGGGGCAGCCCCTTGTACTATCATTATGATGCCCTTCGTGAACATAGCACTGCGTGAGTCGTATATGTATTGAGTCTGCGCTGGACACTCAAATCTGCAAACTGCTTTTCCCTCCTATATTTCTAGCTAAATCTGCAGCTCAGAAAGCAAAAAAACTCCTGAAATAGCCTTTATCACTTATTGACAGAAAGTGTTCATATTCCTATTTCACCATAATGCTAATGATAATTTGTTGTATTTGCTGTTTACGACTTACGGTTTACGATTTACGGTGGTTCCACCGTAATTACAGGCCATAAAACGGCCAAAGTCTCACCGTCGACTGCGTACCACGCGCTGCGCGACCGCACGCGCGTCGGAAGCGGACGAGTTTTGGCCGCCGCGCGACGAGTTTTGGCCGCCGCGCGGCGGCCAAAACTCGTCTGCTTCCGACGCGCGTGCGGTCGCGCAGCGCGTGGTACGCAGTCGACGGTGAGACTTTGGCCGTTTTATGGCCTGTACGTTTTACGATTTACGAAATTTGAAATCTCATATACGCACACCCCTGCTGACGATACTCGCTTTAGTAGGGCTACGGTACACTTTTAGGCCCTAGTTGTACACCAGCGTTTCGCTGCCGTTGGCTTTCGCGGCATGTCTGCTATTGGTCAATTTCAAAATCTGACCAATCGCAGACGTTCCGCAAAAACCAGCGGCACCGAATCGATGTATAAGTAGGGCCTTAACAAGAAAACACGAATATTCATGTGGGCGGATCAACAATTAACATCCTTGCTTGATGTGCTACTTCTGGAGCGGCCCTCTCGCATTCAGAACTTCAATTCCATGAAGAACCAATGGTGGACTCGAAATTCGTTGCTTGCGGGCCAAAAACCGGCTGTACCAATCGATTGCCGAACGTCAGCACGCTGTCGTCGGTGCGTGGAGCGATATTGATCCTCAGACCATGGAGGCTCTGGTCGGAACCATGTCACACCGGATATTCGATGTTGTAAGAAGCCGCGAAGAACCAGCCAACCTCTAGAAATTTGATTTGACAGCTGTGATTGTTTGAGAACTTCTTTAACAAAGAGGTGTCCTATAACTACGATACGCTATGTATGAGGGTGAGATGAGCGCTAAGACCAGTGGACACAGGTGATATCACAACTGTTGTACGAGCTGGTGTATGGAAGAACAAACGTGTAGAAATATCCCCGAAGCAATGATATTAAGCTGAAAACTGGAACATTCTAGACGTGTGTGGTTAAATATTATTGTTTAAGCTTCGGCCGGAAGCCAACGGTGATTGGATTTGGCATATTGTCGTCAATGTTCGGCGTGTTTTTGCCGTACACGACATACTATCCAATGTTCCTGTTCATCCGATTTTGCAGTGCGATTTGCAACGAGGCTGCCGATCTGGCGGCTTACACCCTTTGCATGGAGATCACAGGTGAGAACTTGGAGTAGAGCCGTGAGATTGATACCGATTCCGCATGCAGAGGACAGTTCCGGTTTCTCTGAAGTGTAAAGTTCAGTGAGATGGCTCAGAAATCAATCACATAATCAATTGTTGTAAAACCCTTTGATATCAGTATTTTTGTGTCTGGAAATCCAGGCGGGACTCATCAATCACAAATGCATGGGTTGCGAATTCCAGCTCGCAGCAAGCGGTTTTCTTCTAAAACGTGCGCATCAGTTAATTTGTATCCCGGGCCGGTCTGTTCTTGCTGTTTAGCCATAGATGTCTGGCCACAAAGTAAGTGGAGAAGGTTGGCGCTCACTGAAAGAAGCCACTGCAGCAAAACTGTCTTTTTCAACGTAGAGGCAGAAGCCCCTTGAATTTCGCGCTTTTGGGGTTCTCTCAAACTTTCAGGCTCTGCAGTTCTTCAGCGATTGTGTATTCCCACTAAACAACATGTGTTCATTATTCAGGCACAAGATATCGAGCAATGGTTGGCAGTATGCTACAAGTACCGTGGGCCATGGGTTACGCACTTCTGGCCCTTATAGCATACTTGGCGAAGAGTTGGAAGACGGTTCAGGTAGATAGATGACAGTTTTGATGTCTGTAGGCCTATTAAGAATAACTAAATGTTAAGGTGATTGCTGCCGGCTTGCATTTTGGAGCAGTACTTCTGATTTGCTCATTGCCGGAGTCGCCACGATGGCTGATGGTAAAAGAAAGAGTGAACGAGGCTGAAGAAGTGATAAGGAAGGCATGCCGGTGAGAGTTTTGGTCTTCTTCTTGTCTTCAGCGAAGGTCGTGTTAACGATGAAAACCGGCCTCCGAGTGTTAACAGGAAAACGAATGTACAGTGGTCCATTGGAACAATAATGGCGAAAGAATAGCTAAAAACAAGCAACATATGACTCTATACGGCCTTCAAACTTGTATGCGCAATGCCTTACCCGCCTGCTTCCTTGTCGGCTGTTGGTGGAGTGGACGGGACGGGCGTAGCACAAACAAGCTTGTGAGCTCGTTGTTAGCCGTTGTTTTTCCATAACTTTTGCAATTAACCCCGGTACATTCGATTTCCGATGAGAACTTGAAGACAGGCTTTCTCGTGAACACAGCATTCAGTCTAGTCTAGTCAACCTAACTACCATGGGCTCACTCTTTCAGAACACCACCTTTCCCATTCAATCTGTGCCGAATCAATAAAGGATCTTTGCCGTCAGATCTGGAGCTGGTTTGTCATCGAGAGAAGCGACTGAACAAAAAGGTGGGAGTTTGTTAAGTTACCCTGGAGCGTGCCGGAAACATCTAGGCGCGATCTTCTCTCCGTTTTGAGAGTCGCGGTGCCGTGAACTTTGCTTATATATGCTTGAGGTACACAAAGGTATCTCTCGGGTCCAGTAAAAGAATTGCAGGAAAAATGGCATAGAGAATAAGGACTGCCTTTCCAGGGTAAAGTCGGTATGCTCGATCTGTTCAAGACACCCGAGCTGCGATTCCGAACGATCACAGTTTGCATTGTGTTCATGGCGACGGCTTTAGTGTATTATGGCTTAGTTATTGGTAAATTTTGTCGATCTGGATCCAGTCCTTTCTCCCAAAAATTAAATTGATCGATTTTCAGCGTTATCTGACCAATCAGCACCAGGCCGAGTTCTTTTTACGGGTAACTTTTTCTTGAACAACGCCGTCGCTGGTGCCATTGAGATTCCGACACTGTTCTGTTGTGTGTGGCTGATGAAATTCGGGCGTAAGAAGTGTGTTTAGTTCCGATTTGATGCACTTGCTGATGATTTATTGATAGGCTATTTCATATTTTCTTAGAGCACAAATGTTGACGTTAGTGTGTGGTGGAATATCGATAATCGTGGCAATGGTGGCGGTGATTAGCGAAAACTTCATGTTCGCGCTGTCGTTCATGATGATAGGGAAGATTTGTATTCAGGTACGGGTACAAGTTGTAGTTTGTTACGGCTCTGTTTAGAGATGTCAAACAGTATTTTCCAGGGTGCTTTCAACATTCTGTACATCTTCACCTCTGAATTGTATCCAACGATAGTGCGAAATACGGCTGTAGGGATGACGTCTATGGTGAGCTGAAGGCTATGAAACGGTGAAATCCTCGTGGCTACTACGCGTGCTGGTGCGGAGCGGCGGTTAGAGACAGTGAGAGAGCGCATGACAGACGGCGGTAGCAGAATCGCCCGCGCCGCTTGCGCCTCAAGTCGTGAGAAATATTATATGGTGGGTGTATTCGCGAAAGGGATAGCTGCGGACCTCTCAGCAGACCGCGCGCCTGTCACGTGCGCCGATGGATCACCGCATTTATCGTGGGAGCACACGACGCAGCGCAGTCTGCTGAGGTGTGCGCAGCTATCTCTTTTCTGGGTACCCGAACTATAACATTTGACAGTGGATACTAGATTGGTCAGGCCAATGTCAGTGGACGCTTGGGGGGGTTATCGAGGTTGTTAGTTTCCTTGTATTAGTCGCAGCGACTGCCAAACCTCGAAACAGCCAGCTGCCACCAACGACAGTGTCGTGCCTGTGTCGGGATCAACCAGTCTACACATTTTTTTATCATCCACGTGCTGTTTAGAGTCACTTGAGCATAACATCGGGGCGTAGAGCTCTGAATCCGACATCACGATGCGTTAGATGGCATGCAGTTTTGCGACTTGTGCAAATAATTTGCCGAGTTATTGCTGCAAGGGTTTGGTTGGAAGCCCCAGGATGTCGTGTGGGGGGATGGGGAGGGGGTTCTTGGGTCCAGGTAGTAGTAAGCTTCCATGGTTATGTCTGGGTTACGTGCTAGAGAGAAAATCCCCGATCACCTGAAGTGAAAGATCTATTGAATGCTTGTGCGACCCGTCGCGGTGTGTGTTGCAGAGTACTGGCCTGCAACTAGGGATGCAGAACGTGAAATTGGTGTGATAGAGGCGAAAATGTTGCGTTGGACTGCTGTTGTCACCCGCTTGGATTACACTACGAACGACGGCATTTCGGCGTTGCTCCAATTACTGAAAAGCTCCGTGAGGCTCGACTGCGGTGGTATAGCTACGTCCTGTGTACTGGACACGACGACACCGTTCTCAAAGCTGATCTGAATCTAGATGTACCTGGTAGACGACCTAAAGGCCGTCGAAGCCTTCAAAGACAACGCTGGATTGACACGCTGCATGCCGATTTGAAGGCTGCCGGTGTACACCCTAGTCAAGCGCAAGTCAGTGGAACATGAAGCCGGCGCATCAGATAAGCGGACCTCGCTTAGAAGCGCGACAAACGCCTAAAAAGAAGAGGAATTCCTGTTAGGGAGAAGGACGATTATCTGAGATTATGACTTCTTCAAGGAAGCCGGCCATTTTCCGTAAACTTAGACTGTCTTTCATATGAGTTTAGTGTAGGTAAAGCATTTTACTGGGTACTTTTGAAGGCCGAAGGGATCCTCTTGAAAGTTTCAGAGGCAGGGGGATCGCTATGATCCATTACTTTATGTAAAAAAGGTCGTTTTCTTACGGATTCAGAGATGGGGGGGGGTCGTTTTTCGACGTCTGTCCGAGGATTTAACTGACCGCGACATGTCTCTGAATCCAGAATCCATCTTGTCGTTGAACACTTGAGGCTGGCGCTAAACGCGCGAAGGAGTATGAACAACTCCCCATGAAGTACTCAGAGGAAATACGGCTTCAACATTACCGATGCTAACGATAAAAGCTAAGTACGCCCTCAGATATTAATTTTGGGATTTTCATGTAATTGTATAGAATACCCCTGTATAGGAGACCGTATAGGAGACCTGTATAACAAGTACCGAGTGCGAAATCTCAAATCCTTCAACCAACCGAGATATAAGCGACCACCATGGGCCGGAATCCCTTCTGTTCCCGCCACGGGCTACACCCCTTTTCTTGTTTTTCGAACTCAATTGGGGCAAGATGGATGGATAAATTATAATTGCGTCTTCGTTCTTGACTCCCTTGCTAGACTATCTCCTCATCATGTTTCGCCCTCGTGCAGCGAATGCGAATAAAGAAAAACACAGGCCTGAGACAACTCGTCACCAAATTTTCGTCTTCAAAATAAAGGCAATTTCTGGGAGCAATAACTCCGTTCGTTTAAGGCGATTCAGAGATACCACTGTGACGAAAGTGTGGCCGTCTCCTAGACAAGGATAAAACCTGAAAAATTATTTTTTGGGTTTCCTGTGCCTTTAACTACTATGCACCAGTTCAGGTGGCACGATTTGGTTCTGGAGTTTCGTCGTACATTGCACTGCTGTCAATAAATTCATTGCCAATAACGCCGATGATCATCTTCGCCATCTTCTCGCTGTTCGCCGGCATGCTAGTTAGTGTGCTGCCAGAAACCAGTGAAAAACCGTTACCGGAAACGTTAGACGTGAGTTAATATCTATGATACATTTTCGTTTCCCTCTTTTTTGAGGGAACTCTCCAGTAAACATTCATCATAGGATGCCGTCACTTTCCTGCGAACGGAACAACAAGCCTGCTACGGATGGGGTTTGTCTGGACCTCACACTCGAAGCATTTCACTCTGCGAGCAGCCCGCCATGGCTTTGGATGAAAACGGCATTGCCTTACCGGAGAAGGATGACGCTCATAGCGATATCATCCCTGGGTGAGTGATTTTCTCGACATACTCAAGTGTATTTTAACCGGGTTTCTATGATGTATTTGTAGTAGAAGACGATATCCGGCAGGAAGTCAACGTCGAATGGTGTCGCCCTGTCCACATATCAGCCTGCCAAGAAACGTAAGTTCAAGACTTCATTGCTGTTGCTTCATGTGGGCTCAACAATTCATTCCATATTAGGGGGCTGCGCTTATTATACTCAACCCCGACTTTTCAAATTGAGGTTTAGAGTCGCATCCGCAGACAAACTTGGCAGGGCAGAATGAAACTCTGTATGGTAAGGCGACGTACAGCAACTTTAGCCACGATGGGAAAGAGAATGTGACTGGTGTTCATCAAAAGATGAAACCCTATCAAGCTCAATTCGAACCCTTTCCTGAACCCCGCCTCTACACGCCTTACCTCTCCACTCGATGGCTAGAGCATTGAAGTATTGAAGGGCTGCCCGCGGTCTGCGTAATTCATCAATGACAAATATTGTACTACCCTCGGCCCACTGTACAGGTCGACGCTCCCGGACCTCGAGCCTGCACTCTTTTTTAGTTCGGGCTGTGGCTGTCAAATGTTAACGGTGCACATCTTTCAGGAAAGCCGGAACGATTCGATCCTACAAGACATAGCGGATCTTTCAATTCCTGATCGCCTCCCAGAAGCATTCGGGGAGGATCAATGAAGCTTCGGATGTATTAATATTTTCATCGCATGCTATGGCACCTATGCCATATATCCACTAAATTTTCACTGTTCATACTTAATACCGCCATCTCACAGCTGGTCGCAACTACACGGGTAGTGGATGGCTGTATAGGTGTCTTAACTGCGTCCTCATCGTGTCTCTTCTCTCATCAGCTGATTCGCTTAGTTGTCTGCAAATACGTTGTTATCGATGACGTCATCGTTCTTGTTAGCGCTCTTCACCGTGTGGATCCGTTCATGCTTGTTTTGGCCTTCTTCTCTGTTCCATTCACTACTTGTCATCGTTATTCAGTTGCATATGATTTGCTACATTTATTCGGGTAAACGTTCCTTGTCGACATGTGATCATTCAACCTCCTCACATAAGCCCATGACCTCACCAAAAACCTCTCGGCTATCCGATCGCTATGTTGTTCTCTGTTTTTTACGCGTTCTCACAGCCAGCGGGTTTAGGTGGCTTTGCATTTCTTGTTTGTATCTTCACCCATTGAACTTTGCTTTACCTTGTTAACTGCGTGCCAGGGGCGCTGGTTCTCGCCTCATTCACCTCTAGAACATGGAGCTAGGGAATGGCTCTCATCGATTAGCAGACGACGATTATTTTCCGTTCATTGTCTTGTATCATAACTGTTTTTGCTCGCTGATTAACGCGTGCTTCTTCGCCTTCGGTGTGCTTTTTTATTATGTGTTTCAGAGTTCAACTTTTCATTTCTTTCATGTTCCTCATTCTTTGCTCCTTTCCTTATGCCTTTACGGATCCAACGGTAGATCGCTTGAACATGAGTGACGTCATCGTTCTTTTGTCTCATACTGGTGTTAATTTTTGAAAATTTTGTTGACTTCTATCGTATTTGTGTGTTTAATCCTTTGTAGATTTTTTGTTGATGTGTGATCAGTTTGTAAAGTGTCTTTTCTAGCTTTCCGCATACCACATCAGCGTGCTTTTTATTGGCTATAAGATAAGCCATCATTATCGCTTCTGTTCTATTAAACATTTCATTAGTAATGATTGATTCGCGACACATAATTGCGTGTTTTTACTTCTCTTTATGTCGATTCACGCCAGCGCGCCATAATGCACACTCAGTGAGAAATGAAGAATTTTAAAATTATTGTTGATCTGCACGGATATTCAAAAGTGTGTAGAGTTCGCGTAATAATTTTAGTCCGATGAATGGACGGGGCTGCGACGGTGGATCACCCCGCGCGAATCGAAACTCCATTCTCCTGTGAGGCCAGCAACCCCGCAAGGTCAGCCGCCTGGTGCATGCGTCAGACTAAATCGAACACGGAAACCATACAGCCAAAGCCAGAATTACCCACAAAAAGCGCGGAAAAAACTCAAACGACGACTCTACACATAAAACCTAGCTTGGCCGGATGAGTCCGGGCGGAGTAAGCAGTGGTGGTCGGTCATGGCAAAATATAACAGTGATAAGGAGATTTTGATATGATAAACCCGATAAGCCTAACTTTGACCGGCTCAAGATGAAGAAGCTAGGCTATATGTTCTGCTGAACAGCGCGAGACTAGTTGTGAGCAGAGTTATGAAGGACAAAAAAAATGAACCATTAATGATTTTCATTCCATGACTACGTCATCACACCATTTTTCAGTCTATTTTCAGCAGCCATTTATCGACTGCCTGTAATTTCGGTGCACTTTGCACTACGTATACCAACCAACATATCGTCAATCACTGGATGAGTGCTTGGCGGGAAAATCCGCACGGGAAAACGAAAAGAGGATGGCTATCGACAGAATGGTTTCGCGTCCGATTGCTGAGCACCGCATCCCGTTTTATAGATACTGACGATACAGCCGGCATGGATCCTGGTGATAGTTTTCGTTCCCTGTCGAAGGTTGGCGCAAACTCGGTGCCATCTGCTATAACATAGGTGCACCGAGTTTGCGTCAACCTTCAACGGGGAACGCAATGTAACATCGGCATGAATCCTAATGAGACTTTGCGTTCACCATTGGAGGTTGGCGGAAACTCGGTGCACATATGTTATAGCATATGCTGTGAGAAAATTTGCCGCTTCATTGCCGGGAAAGTACCGCGACCCTCGACTGTGCCGCGATAGCACCGCAGCGGCTCCGCGTTAGAACCGCACCGGCTCCGCGAGGGTGCAGCAGTGAACCCGCGTGGAGTACGGTGTACTATCCTGTGTGGTTAAACTAAATTGTCGCCGGTTCAATTACCCAAGCTTGAAGTACATTCCGTATTTCCTTGGACGCAAAGGCAGCTGTAACCTCTGCCCCTATTAGACAGAGGAAGTAACGACCGCAGATGCATATTTTTATTCTTAGGCCCCCTATGTAGTTGTATTATCATTCTTAAATAACTTCATATCAGATAATCTCCCGGAGCCGCTGCGGCACTATCGCGGAGCCGAAGCGGCACTGCCGCATCGCTGCTACGGCTCCGCGGTAGTTCCACCGCGGCTCCGCGATAGTGCCGCTTCGGTGCCTGTAGGCTCCGAAGCGGCGCTGTCGCAGAGTCGCAGCGGCAATTTCTTTCAGAGTGGCACCGAGTTTGCGCCAACCTTCAACAGTGAACGCAAAGTCTCATTGGGATTCATGCCGACCGAATGCTTTGGCCAAAAAGCCAAAAAATCGTGGAATTCAATGATGTTAATAGACGCCCTTCTTTGAAAGCACGATAGTGAGGTGAATACAAATAATCCAATTTTTGAGTTTTGAAATATTAAAAAGAAGTGGGATCGAAAAAAACAGCAGGCCTTTGAAACTACGGCTGACTTTTACTGATTTCTACAACTTCAATGAAATCTTTAAATTTCATCTAAAGAGAGTCATGAGAACGCTCTTACATCCTCAAGTGCATTAATGGCGAAATAGCGGCTGCAAACAAGCGTTTTGGAGTCCCAGAACCGCCCGTGCCCCATTTCCGCCCCTTCGATGTTAACAAATGAACACTCTAGATCGTGAGATGAGCGAAGTTTTCCGATCAATAGCCCCCTTCTTCCCTTCATCCTCAACTTCTCTCTTTACTCAGGTTAGCTCGCATACATCGGCTGCAAAATACGGAAGTTACAAGCTTCAGACAACTCAACCACCATGCCTCCCTAGCTCAATTTTTAAGGAGCCATAACTCCATTCCCAGAGGTTTTTATGCGTTAATATTTATAGAACATTGTGCTCATGTGAAATTTCTGCCGGTTTCTCAGCCCGAAAGGTAGGATTTGATAAACGAAGTTCCGCAACAAGCATATTCTCAGAACTCCGCGAAACGAAAGATAATTGGGTTTCAAGTACTGATCCCAGTGCAAACTGAAGTTTCAAAAAATGATCTGTTGAATGCTGTGGGGAGAGATGAAAAGAAACAATATGATGTTAGTAAAAGTTTCTCAATGCACGTGGGTAGATCAAAGCAACGAAGAACAAAATTTTTCTGAATTTAAAAGTTCGAACACTCCCAGCCCAAACCTCGTCAAGGTGGGTTATTTGGTGCACAGAACACGAATATAAGTCTATTATCAATTTTACGGAAGATTCGATTCGTTGCTGTAGACAAATTGTACTTTTACTACTGTACATAACTTACAGCAATCTTCTGAGAAACTGAAATTTGACCTTAAATTTGTGTTCAGCGCCCCAAATAACTTCACTTAACAAAGTTTGTGCTCAAAATGCTCAAACTTCCCAAATTAAAAAAATTGCATTTTTTGACCTACTCATGTGGACTAAAGACATTTACCGAACGTTGAATTGTTTCTTTTTCACCTTCTCCCCCACCCCTGCGCCGCACGACTACTTTCTCCTCCTTTTTACAACATTCAACAGACCACTTTTCAAAACTCCAGTTTGTGCTGGGATCAGTAACAAATTCAGCATCGAAAACTACTTCAAGAGGATTCATTTAGAAAAAAAGTCTATTTCTCTCGCTGACAGGAGCATGAAAAAAAGACCCTATCACCCGCCAATCGTCGAAGCATCTTTGAGTAGATAGAGTGCGGTTTCGCGGACAAGGTTGTAAGCCCTCCCAAAGCAGCCACCTGAACAAGCCGCAGGAATTGAAACGCTGACTCAGAAAAAACACAACTAAGAGGAAAATCGCATGTCCGCTATGACGGACGTAAAATTCAATACTGGGATTATCTAAAGTCCTTCATTTACCGACATCGAACGCATAGCTTTCCAAGACAGGAATTCCTAAGCTTTCAGGGTTCAACGGATGTCGTGTAAATTGGTTTGAACCCATCTTCTAAGGTGAGAATATTAGCTAGTATTCGAGAAAACAGATTTCGAAAATTACGAGAGAGGTATTGTAATGAAAAAAATCGATTGCAAATGCAATCAAAGCGTACCTGAATTATTCGTATGCAATCAAAGCGTATGAATTCAAATGCGCATGTGAACTTCATATAGAATAACATACGAACAACCGCTTTTGAAGCTTCGCTTACGGTGCTTACATGGCCCAACATGACGTGGCAGAGTTTGCCACAAATCAACACACACTGGAATCAAGGGAACAAACGAGCTGTCCCGCGTATGACAACCTACACAATCTTCTCATAAAACAGGCAAAGTTGACCTCTGAATGAACCAAGAATGTTTGAGTGACACAACGATTGATTAGTCTTTATGAGTGCTAATGGAAAACGCTGAATTATCTTGCAGCTATGCGTGTTTCCGAATATAAAGTAAATTTGAAAGTGATCGTACCTGAATTCCAATTGTTGCTTTGATGGTTATGTAGATCGTGAGAAGTGCGACCGGCCGGGGTGACGCCAATGGACGAACATTTAAAATTAAAACACTGTGCAAGCCGTGCCGGTGCCCGGCCTCTTCAGGCGATCGATCCAACCGCGAACGCGTTGGCGCGCCGCCAAAAGATGTGAATGAAGCATGGTCTTCGAGACAGGTTTGAGTAACATCCGTACCAGGGCTGTGCGTTATAACATTAACGTGTTAACGCATGAACGGGTTAACGCGCTTTATTCTGGAAAATTAACGATTAACGCTTAACGAAAAAAGTCCCAAAATCACGTTAATTTGAGTTCGTTAATTGCAGTGGAATCATGACACTGATTGATCTGCTACAATGGCAGATTTAAAAACTGGGGCCGTGCAAGTCGCGTCGGCTTGCAGCGCGGTCAATTTTCGGTTGTTGTGAAATATATCGCTGGCCTCAGTGTGTCCCATTCCATTGTCTATATGCATATTTTAGTTATTTCTTCCCAATATCGAAGAATTCGAACTCGAGTGAATTCGAACCAGAAAGGAAATGTGAGGCCTGATCTACCTCTCTACGGTTGAGTAAGCTATCAAATTAGTTTTAGGAGCGGGGATTGAAGGCCACACACTTTCTAACAAGCGGCACACGCTCTGCATGGAATGCACCACGCGGCTCACACTCCACAAGAAGCGCTAATCAGTTTCTACCACGCGTCGCACTTTCTACAAAAAGCGCTACTGACTTTCTAGGACGCGACGCACGCCTATTTTCCACAACGTCCTGCTGACGCCATATGAGCGCTTATCCACTTTTCACGACGTCCTGACATTGTCATCGGAAGCCCTGCTTTCTTTCCATGACGTGCTGCTGACGTCTACTTTCCATGACATCATCTAAAGGCTTACTCATTTTCCACGAAGTCCTGACCGCGTCATCTGAAGCCCCACCAATTTTTCACGAGGTCATGACCACGTCATCTGGAGCCCTAGCTATTTCCCACGAAGCCGCGTCTACGGCTTCTGGAGCCCTACTGCTGCGGCTTCTGGAGCCCCTCCACGACGTTCTGTTGACGTCATTAGAAGGTGTGTTATTTTTCTGGGACCTCTGGTTATTAACTTTCGTTGCGGTCAAGTAATGTTTTGAGAATTTTTAACGAAATGCAAAATTAACGTGTTAACGCATTAACGGGTTAACGCGGTTTTTCCTAGAAAATTAACGATTAACGCTTAACGAAAAAAATATTTTTCATTAACGCACACCCCTGATCCGTACCAATTAAACAGGAAGCCGCATTCAGCAAGTGGGTCCTAACCATTCGCACAATAACCATAAACTCTTTCTTTACCCGCCAAGCAGTGTCACAGCTTCCTTCTTGAATCACAAATACCATTTAAAATTGTACTCTTAAAAGGTTTTGAGCAGCCAGCGCGTCACTCGTTTCTCGTACGCTGTCTGCTTTGAAGAGCTCCAACAGGATTGGCCATCGTCCACCCCCAATTTTCTGTGCGCTTTTTGTTATTAAAAGAAAGCCTGCTCAAAAATGATTTTTGAGTGATGTTGAACATCATAAAGGCCATCCGATACTTATGAAGTTCACAGTATTCTAGGGGCAGTCCTAGCATTTCATATTCTCAAAGCCAGCGTAATCATCCTGTACTCGCTCTCGAAAGCTGCTGTGAACAGCTCTGCTGAATTTCCTGTGTATTTGATCTTCCGGTCCGTAGTCTAGCCGAAGTTCAGAAGTGTGGCTGTTGGAGAAATTGAAAAGCTTACTGATTATACTTTGTATTTTGCACAAGCAAAGGACCAAAACAGACCAATACCTGTGCCATATCTCATAACACCATTGCAGGCTTTGAAATTCGACGTCCATGGTAATGCTCAATCCCTTGGCTCTATTGCGTTTGAGAGACATAGTCGCCTCGCCAAGTTCCTGTTGAAGGCGGTCGACTTTCTGTATGAAGTTTTCGTCAGATACTGGATTTATTCCGTAGCAGGCCTGAGCAGCCCGTTGCGGCGATTTTTGTCGCGGCTGAGTGCAGGGCGTTGAGTGCCTGATAGGCCCAAACAAGCTCGCCATAACCAGCGAGACCACTGCGGAAAAAAGCCCGCAGTGGTATATTTCTTCGCCAGTATCATTTCATGAAGTGGACAGTATGGATGCACGCGGCTGTGCCAAATGCCGCAGATGTGATGCACATAACAGTCAGCAGCGAAATTTTCATGAACTAGGCTGCACACATCCCTGCGGCCTTCATTACATAAGCAAAAGTCTCCAGCGTGAAAAACGGCTTCGCTGGTGTCGGCGTCGGTAGCGTGGGCGGGGGACATGCGCAGGGGCGCGTGCTCACGAGCGCGCGTGCACACTTTTTTTTGAAGAGCAAGCGCAAGGGAGGGATTGTCTCCTTTGCAAGCCCCCGCCAGGTTTTGACCAGCTTCAAGTCATCGGACTCCGTAGAAAAACATCGCATGTGCAGAGAGATGAGCACCAATTGAGTCAATAACATGCATGACGTGCAACATTACATTATCAAAAACAACATACGATATCAACATAGGAGAATGATTTTTCATTTCTTCTAACAATAGGGAGATCATACACTGAAAATCTTACATCATCATACATCTTCTACAAAAAATTATACATCTTCTATATAGATCATACACTAAAAAATCCCACATCTTCTGCAAATCATAACAACATGAAAAAATTGATTTTTCACTAAATCGTAGACCATGCAAAAAAATCATTAATCCTCCTGAACTTCTTCATTTGCGGCCTCCGCTTCTTCAACTTCATCGCCCCGCGCCTCTCTTGCTCTCTCAGACAAGCATCGATGCTTCTGAATGGGAAGACTGGTTGGGCGAAAGTGTGTAGGACCCTAGTTAGGTCCTGCACACTTCCCCATTGCTCGGCGCACTTCCAGTGGGATCCCGCACTTCATTAGCGGCGTTTGACGCACTCCTGCTTGGGTCCCACACACGTTCACCGGCGCTCGGCGCACTCTCAGTTGGATCCCGCACTCATTTTTTGGCGCTTGGTGCACACCCTGTGAAATACCGCATTTTTTCGCTGCGCTTGAAGCACACCTAGTTGGGTACCACACATTTTCGCCTGCGCTTGGCGCACCCCGAGTTGGATCCAACGCAGTTTCCCCGGCGAACTCGCAGCGAGCCTTACATCGCACATGCAGCCACTCATAAACCCCCTCAGAATGCTTTTATGGTTTGTGAAGCATCTATAGGAATCCGCGATGCAGCAGACGTCTCGCTATCTTGGAAGCAGAGCGGTTGTTTCTCCATTTCTACAATTATTTCCTCAAAAACACCCGCTCGACTTTCATGATAAGCTATCATAGTAGAGTCGCGGCTTCTTCCAAACTAGAGATTGACAATATATAAGGAACTTATGATATCTTGTTATCGGTATACCTCGTCACATCATAGCAACAGACCAAATTGCTTTATTTTTGAAAAAAAAAACGATCCAATTTCGATTCTTTTGATTTCCACTAGTTTCAACAATTTTGATTCGCATAAACACACAGTGACCGTCAGACTAACAGACGGACACACACACACGCACACACACACACACACACACATACACACACACACACACACACACACACACACACACACACACACACACACACACACACACACACACACACACACACACACACACACACACACACACACACACACACACACACACACACACATACACACACTGGAGTATAGATAAAAGGATTCATCTCGTCAGTGATCCATAATTATTTTACCATAGATTAGATTTATTCAAAAGAAGCCGAAATGAAAGGAAAACTCACATGTGCAAGAACCAGTACGTCCTTCTCCAAAACGTACGCACGCACATCGGTCCTGCAATACAAGAATATTTCTTTTGAAAGCGGCGGTGATAAATACAAAAGATGCTTACATGGTGCATCCTATGGCCTTCCTGATCAGCGGGGCCCACTCCATTCGCGACTGTTTCAGCTGTTCTAATGCAGCAAGCCTTTCGTCTCCACTGGAGCAAAACTTCATCCAAAATCTGAAATATATGATCCAGAAAGTAAATTTATTCAGAAGCTCAGATTGGGGACAACACTTACGGAGATTCCTTTGCAGCCAGATCTTCGGGGGTTTGTTGAAGCGTCATCTTCTCTCTCCATATCGTCTTTATACAGATCAAAATGGAATGTTTCAGCCTTCAGTGCGCTTTCACCACCTATTGTCTGAACTTTATAGCTCATAAATTTGGGAACATTTGACAGCCCCGGAGCCCCACTATCTCCCATACCACCTGATGTATTTTCTTATGAGTATCAATCAAGATGTCTATCGCACTCTTTAATGTAGCTTCGAGTTGAGGCGTTACGTCGAACAGAGAGTCACTGACCGCCATAGTTGGAGGACCTTGAAGAGACCGCACTTCGTGGAGGTCATCAATGAATTTCAGCATTCGTTGCTACATACCAAAATGATATGCCATATTCCCCATGTACACGAGCAGTTGATCAGTAGCTAAAAATTTGATTTAAGATGAATTATAGAACCACCGAAGCAAAACCTTAGTACATACTTACTTGAGAACTGCTTGGACTTGCGCTCCTTCCAGTGGGATCCTCACTATCTGTTTCCGCCCTTCTGATGTTTCACTGGGAGGCAAAAACACAGCAGGAATTCCAGATCTAACCATTCAAACAATACATTGCAACTTTATTCTATTTCCCACTTGGTTGCACGCTTGCTTCAACGTGGAGGGGCAAGCATTGTTTCTTGGGGGCGAAGAAACACTCCCCAAGAAACCCTGGTTCGATGACAGCGACCCTTAGAAAAATCGTGGTTTGATTAGAGTTTGAAGCTTACTGTTTACGTGTCTGAGTGACCTTTTGCTTGGCCTGCGGGTAGCTCTCCCGAACGGATCCACACCACTAGTTCAGCCGTGAAATCCTGAAACCGATCAATAGTGCCACTACACTTTAGGTTAAGTCATCTTTCATAGTCCTTCCCGCAAGTGCTGCACGCTCGTGCCGCCCGTTCGGCACCGCCATAGCGACACCGCCCATGGGGTTCACCGTTTGAATAAATACTCGCCTCTCGGTTTGAGTCCAATCCAACATAAAAAGTCCCGAGAATGTTCTACGTTACCGCATACGCGAATGCTAATCAGGAATTTCCGCGCATGTCACAGCTGAGGCCAAAATTTAACTCGCATCGCCACGGCGGTGCCACGGGTAATAGATGCTTACCTCTCCTGCCGCGCGGTGAAAACTTTTATAGTCTGACGCTGATCCCCCGCTTGCGGCGAAAACAATGAAAGAAGTCTTAAGTCGGAAAGTCATCCAAAATCGCTGTCGGTAAAAAAAATATGGGTGTGATTAGAATATTTTGGCTTGATATGCAGGATAAGCCTTACTTCGACATGCTAAAAATGAGGGAGCTAGGCTATGCATGTTATCAAGCACTACCCGATAAGGAAACTACAGAGCCCATTTTATTCATGGAGGATAAAGGTTAGTGGCAATGCTGCGAGCAAAGCTGCTCTGACGCAATGATGGACGGTGGGGAGCGCTACGCAGTTTAACCGCGTACGCGGCCGCGCCGCACTGGCTGCGGCAGAAAGGGGCTGCAGAATGCTTTGCCCGCCGCGGTAAACGCGAGCTGGTCGCGGCGCCCGCTGCGGGTAGGGCGAGTCAATCGCGAATTGCAAGCGAGGTTGCGGGCTGCTGCAGATTTTAAGCTTCATTGCTAATCTTTGCGCTCAATTTCAAATAGTAGTCCTCTATGATATTCAACAATTTTGAATGATTTCAATTTTGCCCGCGCCATCATTCAAAGTTCTTACGAGGGAAGTGTACAAAGCGTAGGTCGGATCTGCGGAAACGAATTGTATTGCTAGTATTTCTCGGGCATTTATAGTAGAGCCGCCCCGTATCCTTACCCCGTCCCGAGCCGCAGTTCGCGAGCAGTTATAAGCCCAAAACGTGGTACTTTGTGCTTTTCGTGCCTTCCAAAGCGCTCAGTAAATCGGAAAATCTGTAAACGGGCCTCACAATCGTGTGCAGCGCTCAAAGTAACCCCCCTTGGCAAAATTGGGGTGAAGTCACATTTTCCAAACATTGTGCAGACTGATAGCGTTCTGGATTCCTACGAATTTTCGGTTGAAAGTTAGCTTTTATCAGGTAGGGATTCTGAAAGCGCGTCAGAAAAAAGTTTCAGATTCGACGATGTCAGCCTAGGTAGGCTACTTGGGGCGCTGCTCATTAATCTGCGATTTAATTGTCGATTTTCCAAAGTTTACGGCCTAATTCGCTCAAAGCATCCCAGCGAGCAAAATTTTGAGTGCAAAACGCCACTCCCGAGATTTCCGAATTTCTTTGATAGATGTGTCACAGGATCCGTCTCTGAGGGTAGTTTGATGTGCCTAACAGAAATCTGAGATCCTTTTGCCGATTTCCTACAGATTACGGTAGATTACGGTGTGAAATACGGTAGTTTGATCAGAGTCTCAGATTTGACTCAAAATTTGTATGCGGGGTTTTTTGGGTGGTGGATACGAATTTTATGTCCGCTTTCCTATTTTTAAACTACTAAGGTATGTTTTGCCCTATACATGGCGTATTACCTACCGTAATTAACATTTAACCTCAAAATTTTGACAAACAGACCTCAGATTCGTTTTGTTACCCTAGATTACCCCTACATACTAGTTTTGAGTAAAATCCGCATTTATTCTTCAGAACACCCAAAAAAGAGGCGCAAAACTAGTTGAGAGGGGCCACTATGAATTCAAGTGATATATGGATGTTACTGCTTAGAAAAATCTATCTAATTCTATGAAATTTCTAGGAAATTACGAGTGGTAACCCTTTCATATATCAGATGACGAAAGAAATTTTCATTTTCATGAATGAATCTTTCCGTTTCTATGGGTAATTCTTGAGTCCCCCCCCCACTAGTTTTGCACTGTAAAGTCTACAGACAAATATAATATTAAAATATACATCTGGAAACAACAGATTCGGAATCGAATCTGATCAAAAGCAAAACGGAGGGCTCGATGATGACGAAGATGCTCGATCGAGGTCTGACTGTATGCGCCCTCCGCCAGTCTGCCTGACTCTCGCCGTCTGCGACGCCTACGATTGGCTCGTCGCCGTCCCACCAAACCAGGACACGTTAAATGTTGCGAAATATCGCGTCTCCTCCAGGGGCCGGATTCATCAACGCGGCAGTGCTGGTAGCGCTATCCAGTGGTAGCGCTACCCACGGGAGATTGCTACCCTTACCACCGCATTTTGATTCATGAGCGCAATGCTACCGTGGGTAGAGCTACCAGGCAGTTACGCCTGAAAGCGTAATGTGTGTGGCGACGCCGCGCGTTTTACAAACGACGACTATTGCACATCGCTCGTAATTGCTTTCCATGTGCTTAAACTTTTGGTAACTCACGAACACACATAAATGTCATGAAAAAAGAGTTCTAGTTATGTCTAAAACACATGCGAAAACAAGTCGTATGAGAAACGTGGAGACGGTTTTCGTTTCTTTTTTTCTCGGTAGAATCTAATAGAACATGTCAGTACAACTATAAACGAACGAAACAAGAATCAGCAGCATGTGAAACGTGTGGTCATTGGGTTTCAGTATTCACGCGAATGTTTGTATACATTATTATCTAGATATTTTCAATCTCTATTTTTGTTTTTTTTTCGAATATGGTCCTCATCCTTTCTGGCGCACATCGCCGCCTTCATCTTTTGGCTAAATGAACAAAAAAACGTTTTGCCCAAAAATCATGAGCTTTGTGAGAACCCAATTTCTGTACAAAATTAAAATCATAGATATTAGGTTCGCGGAAAGTAATCGCGGTTTTTATACCATCATTCTACTCATCTAAACGAGCTTTTTTTGACAATGTAATGTGGCACACGTAAACGCACTTCTTCCTCTATCTAACACTAACGGATATTCCCTATACAACTGAATTCTAATTGCGTGTTGAAAGCTACTTTCAAAAAGCAGGAAAAAAAAACAAAAGCGATGTCTGAAAAACAGTCGATATTTCGCAAAGAAAGTTTTATGGATTGGAATACTTCTTGTAGTTTTCAACTACAAAGTTTGGTGCCTCAAAGTCACTGCGTGAAAGAGAAGCCACCAGAATGCAAGAATATGTTTCAAAATCAGTACCTACTTAGAACATAAATTCAATTTGAATGTATAAATCACAAAAAAATCGAGCAAGGAGTAACAGTTAGAGAACAAGGGTTCCCGTGCCTCAAAATCTCCAAAAAAGTCAACCGGACAAAAAGTAATTTTTCAAAGCCCGCAATTATTTTTGCACCAACCTAATAATTCAAAATCCAAGCCTTGACGGTAAACAGTGGGTACTGACAATGGGTACTGAATTGTGGGCGGCGAAAATTGGTGATGCAAACACAACATGCTAACCAAATAAGGGTAAATATGCTGAAACTCTGTTTTACAGGAAGCCTGAAAACAGCTGTTCAAAGGACGAACGCGTGAATTCAGCAACAGAGCGCGAAATCTCGCAGGTAGGGCGCCGCTGGTAGGACCCTACCCGAGATGCCCGCTGGGTAGGCTTTGGTAGGCTGCTACCGTGGGTAGCAAGTTTCGTGAATCGCGTCGTTCGCGCGATTTTGGGTAGGAAGCTACCCTTACCCAGCCTACCAACGCTAAATTTTGTTGATGAATCCGGCCCCAGGGGTGGAACTCACGAAACGCTAACCACGGCTAAGCAGCGTTTCTGGCTGAGATAGCCATGGTTACCGCAGCTAACGTGATTCACGAACGTAGCTACCACAAACCATGGCTACGATAGCCGCAGCCAGCCTACCCACGTAAGCAGGCGTGGTTAGTAGCGCCAAATCATGGCTAGAGTAGCAGACGTCGCGAAAAAGCCTAGTCCGTAAGAGCAGAAAAGGTTTTTAAAGTTACGGCGAAAGTTTGAAATTGGTTTTAATCGGCTTTTTCCGCTAAAATGGACGACAGATCACGTGAGTTACATGATTATGCCTTCCATTCGTGATCTTAGACAAATACCAGTTTCTTATGAATGTTTTGCTAGCGAGTAATCGATTTCGGGACTATTTCACACAGATAGAACGGAAAAATCTTTTTTGATGTCAGTCTTTATCCACACATATAGCGCCCGCAGGTTAGAAGAGATTCTACAGTTTTCATCGAAGATGAGGAACGAGACGAGAGAGAGTTGTTCATTGCCTTGGCGGGTCATCGATTCTTCCAGCCAAGGAAAGATCCCATGAACACTGTGAGCGACGAAAAGTTGCGTCAACAATAACGTCTCATAAAAAGAGGATTCGCCTAAGTACTAAACCTTCTTAACAATGACCTTACGTCGAGAATGACTCGTTCGTGGGCACTTGACGCCAAGGAAAAAATATCATTTTTTCTTGACGTATTCGGCTCGGGAAGTATTCAAGTGAGACATTCACAGCATTTTCTACAAAATTTGTTTACAAAAAAAGAACCACTCTAAGATGGATAAAAACTCGGCGTTCAAACTACATATGATATATTCTGTTTTGCAGAGAAAAGCGCAAGGATTCTCGCAAGCTACCGCGTGCAGAGTGGTTAGGGAAGTTAGTGACATCATATACAGTAAGCGAAACGAATTTATTCGCTGGCCTAATGATGACGAACTGCGCGAAATACGGAAAGGGTAAGTATACATTTTTTAGATAAGGTTTATTAAATGAGAGTACTCCTCCTAGATTTTTCTCAATGTGTAAAATCCCGGATGTGGTAAGTGCCCTAGACGGCACTAATGTCAAGATATCGGCGCCTCACCAAAACGAGGACTGTTTTGTGAACAGGTGCGAAACATAGACTCCTCACCGAAATCCACGACAATGAGCTACCCCAATTTAAGGAAAGGACTCCACTCGATGATTCTGAGCCGTTTAGTCGACCACCGACAGAGAATAGTCTGGGCCAGCGCCAAGTTTCCAGGCCGAGCGCACGATTCCAGAGTAAGCGCGCCAATAGAATGCACCCGAAATTCGCAGAACAGCACACCCCCTATTACAGGTACTGAGGTGAAACACCGCTCGGAGCGAGACCGAAGAGCGACTCGAGCGACGCCGTCTCTCCGCTCCGAGCGAAAATTAGCCATTTACTGGGGCCACAGCCGTCCAGCTCGGAGCGATATTCAGTCGCACTTGGCACTGCGGAGGCTGTCCGGGCGATTTTTGAAATGTCACCAAAGTTTTTCTTCATATTCGCCTGTTCTCGAGAAATGCGTGAATGTCGCGGTCCACGGCAGACAAATCCCCGCCTCGGTCCGCAACAAGGGCGTAACCTTCGCAGAGGTCTGCGGTGAGGAACCACCCTTCCTGCGGACCGCGGCGAAAACAGCCCCCACCCCAGCTGTGAGGATCCCGTACCCCCCCAGCGTCCAAAAATATGCTGGCCTCCTGAGAGGGACTCCAAGTCACCTTCCATGGCCGGCATCAGAATGCCGAATCAGGGGTCGTATTCGCCATCGACCCGCCGGGGAGTCGAAGGGTAGATGAGGTGAAATTTCAGTACAAAGTGCGCGCTCCACGGCCACCTCTCGCCTCCCTTGGCTTCCCTCGCGACCGCCGGAATTTTTCGAATAGCATAGCTGAAGAATGGCCGCTTCGCGATGGAATCTTTATCTTTTCGCAGTGATATCGATACGTAACACAGATAGCATTTCCATCTTACATGGTGTAAGATGGGTTGGTCTGCTCCTCTGCCGCGAGCGGTATCATCCCTTCCGCTTCCCTTCGACTACCCTCGGCGGGTTGTTGGCGAATACGACCCCAGGACTCAAGTGAGATGAGGCACCTTTCATACCGGCTGTGCATGTGATAAACACATTAGGACGTGATAATTCGCTTTACCATGTATTTTCATGCCTGCCACTGCACAATGCACTCTTCGACTCAGATGATGGGTCTCTCGGATAATGGGTAACAGACTCAAGCTCAGAGAAATCGCAGTGGCTGTATTCGGGAAGGCGAAAGAAGACAGAAATTTGCCAGGTGATCCGATATGCCTGCCTGAGTAGTAACAGATAGCGGAAAGACAAGGAAAAAAACGGAAACCGATTGTGCAAGGGACGCCGAGACGGCTCGGATTGGCCTGCAAACACTTCATGACATTCTGCACACTTTTTCACGGCGTCTGATGTATACCCATTTGGGTAACGCACATTTTATGGCGTCTGACGCGATCCCTCTTGGGTCCCGCATACGTTTAACGGCGTCTAACGTATTCCCATTTGGGTCCCGCACATTTTTGTGGCTTCTGACGCACTCTCTCTTGGGTCCCGCATACGTTTTACGGCGCCTGACGTATTCCCATTTGGGTCCCGCATACTTTATCCGGCGTCCGGCGCACCGCCAATCTGGTCCCGTATACTTTGTCCGGCGTCCGGCGCACCGCCAATTGGGTCCCGTATACTTTGTCGGGCGTCTGGCGTACTGTCAGTGGAGTCCCGTACACTTTATCCGGCGTCCAACGCACCATCGATTGGGTCCCGTATAGTTTGTCCGGCGTCCGGCTCACAGTCAGTGGGGTCCCGCACACTTTATCCGGCGTCCGGAGCACCGTGGATTGGGTCCCGTATACTTGGTACGGCGTCCGGCGCACTGTCAGTGGGGTTCCACAGTTAATCACTATCTCTGGAATTGGCACCGCTGTCGCCCCGAGAGCGACCGGGCAGCGGTCGAGGGGCGAAAGGGCACCGGACAGGGGCCGCTGTGCCAGGTCGCCCTCGGCCGCTGTCCGGGCGTGACGTCATAATTGGGAGGAGTCGGTGTCGCTCCGAGCGATGGTTTGTCTGAGTATTCATGGAGAGTCGACTATACCGCGAAATTAAAGAAGGATCTAAAAAGAGAATACTTCTAGCCGATAGCGCTTACGCTGCAGAATCTTTTCTGCTGAAGCCAACCCTTAGGGAAAATCTCACACCAGCGAGTAATTGTGCAATTAGACATTGAGTTTTCCATAATACTAACCTTTTTTTACAGAGGAACGATACACAAAAGCAATTTGCCGCGGACGGGCCACTGTGGAGAGGAGAATAGGGTCTCTAAAAAACAGTTCCTTGCTTTGCATAGCGAGCTCAGGTTTTCACTTCACTCTTTTCGTATTCTGAAATTTCGAAGTTCACTAGAAATTCGTTTCCAGATACCAGCCAGAAAGAGCCGCGAAAATCATAATCGCGTGTTGCTGTCTTCGCAACATATGTATTGAGCGTTATGAGCCAGAATTCGAGATGGCGCCCAACATCGGAGATGAGCAGGCTGGGGTCGGAGTAGATGGGCAGGCGCCCAGAGACACCGCGTCTGGGGCAGCTATGCAGCAGCACATAGTAAATACTTACTTTTCATAGGCGGTTTTGTGTTTGATCATGAGCAAATAAGTTCATCTTCAGAAGATTTATTGTGCAACAAGTTTGTGTAATGAAGATGTGTTCTTGAGCAATAAGTCAACACAGAATGGTGGGACCGTTGAATGCAACCGTAACAATTATAACCGTATGTACTTAAAGGCAGCGTCCGCGCTGAAAACCACATCTGGGTTTTTCTTCTCAATCCAATGTTTGAACCAAGCGGAGATAGTTGGCGAAGCTTGAGACCTCGATGTTGCGTATTCATAATGCTATAGCCTCTTTCAAACTGCTCCGTGGTCTGAAAAGGCTTTTTCCCGGTCGATCATCTGACACGAGGAACAGAAGCGCCACGACGGGCTCCGGCAGGCCGCGGAAATTCAAAATTCTATATTCTTTTGTCCGAGAGATCCTCGAGTTCGGACGCTTGTATTGAAAGCTTCTTAATTTTAAAGAGCTCTTGACAGCAGAAAGACGAAAAGAATTGTGGAACCCAAAAAGTTAATGGGGCTAAACCAATTCGGCCGTTCAAATTTCCGAAATTTGTGCATCGCACAAGACACACGGGGCAGACGTGTATAAAGGGAGCTGAATTCTCAGGGATTTTCGAACGAGTTTTTCTCAGGAATTTTAGTGTTTTGGTTGGCCTCATTGCGATATATCACAACTTGGTAGGCCTACCTGCGCGAAATCGTGGTAAAAATGAAAACGGTTTTTTGCGCGTACGCTGTCTTTAAAGCACATTTTGGGGAGATCGATCCCACTTTGACGTGTGGAGCGAATATTTTCAAGTTACTCTGGCTTAAGGAAATACTCAGACATTTAAAGTGTGAAGGAAAGTTCACAGACATGGAAACTATTCAAAACAGCGTATTCGCTCGATATGCCGCGTTGGACTTCCCGATATGACTATTAGAGTTGGGTCAGGCTAGCATATGGATTGTAAATGGGCTGGTTGACATTCTGCACCCTCTCCCGTTCAAGCGCGATCCTGGTTCGCTTCAGCTCCATCCTAGCCCTGTCAAGTTCCAGTTGAGCTCTCTCACGCTCGAGCTTCTTGCAATCAATGTCCTCCATCAGCGCATCTGCACGGAGCCTGCTGACACGAAATTCTTCGTCGTACAGCAACGAGAGGCAATCAGTGAAGACAGAAAGTTGCCCGCTCGCCAATGTGAAGATAAAGTGGAAACATCCTCAAAACCTCCAGGTACGACTCTCCATGAACCTCGGCATTGTAATCAGTAGTAGATGTTTGGTTTAACTGGACCACGAGGTTGGTAGATGCTTTATTGGCTTACGCACGTTTCGGCGGGATCGCCGTCTTCAGAGCCTGAAAGGAACAAATCAGAAATGTGCTTATTCGGCCAAATGTCGACTAAACCTTACTAAAATTCAAGAGAAATTCTTTCAAAACGTGGTCAATAACAGAGAAACTAGGAAGTTACCGCACCTTGCCAGGAAACTCGCTAGAGGACCAGCAGCATAGAACGGTTGGCGGATGGCGGAGCACAGATCGAAACGGCTACCTCTCGACGTTAGAATGCGAGTCTGAGGTAGGGCTTGAGCTCTCCAGCTATATATAGGCACTCCCCTTCCGATTGATTTTTGGGTCGCTCGCCTGGATCCAAAAAGCCTCCAGGGTTTTTCTGGCAGGGTATCGGTTACCCGAGCAATTATCTCGGGCTCGACATGGTAATTATCGCCGTTGTGGGCGTTAACACGGTGACACCCCAGAACTGTTGATACCCGCAGCTTATCCTTGCCGTCTAAGTGCTCTTTGATTCTAACCCAGAGCGGCCGCGAAGTCTCACCAATATATTGCTCGCCGCACAGCTGGCACGAGATCCTGTAGACCACACCGCATGCAGTGCAATCTCCCTCTCTACCAGTTGGGCAGACCACACAATTGGGAATTGTGCAAATGCGGTCATATAGACTGTTTCGGATGAGGCGGTTTTTGAGGTTATTTGGGGGAATGTCAGCAATGGCGACAGAGCTTTCCAGACCGGCTTTGCGTAGGCATTTTCGCAGAGATTTGCTCACTTCATCCGAAATGAAGGGCATTTTTATGGGAATTTGCCATCAACTGCTGATTCCTGCTCTACGCGGCGTGCGGCTGAGCTGCTGGATCTGCGCAGAACCATACTGGGGGGATATCCGTTAAGAGCAGCAATTTCTTGCGCACTGCATGCGGTGTGGTCTACAGGATCTCGTGCCAGCTGTGCGGCGAGCAATATATTGGTGAGGCTTCGCGGCCGCTCTGGGTTAGAATCAAAGAGCACTTAGACGGCAAGGATAAGCTGCGGGTATCAACAGTTCTGGGGTGTCACCGTGTTAACGCCCACAACGGCGATAATTACCATGTCGAGGCCGAGATAATTGCGCGGGAAACCGATACCCCTGCCAGAAAAACCCTGGAGGCTTTTTGGATCCAGGCGAGCGACCCAAAAATCAATCGGAAGGGGGAGTGCCTATATATAGCTGGAGAGCTCAAGCCCTACCTCAGACTCGCATTCTAACGTCGAGAGGTAGCGGTTTCGATCTGTGCTCCGCCATCCGCCAACCGTTCTATGCTGCTGGTCCTCTAGCGAGTTTCCTGGCAAGGTGCGGTAACTTCCTAGTTTCTCTGTTATTGACCACGTTTTGAAAGAATTTCTCTCGAATTTTAGTAAGGTTTAGTCGACATTTGGCCGGATAAGCACATTTCTGATTTGTTCCTTTCAGGCTCTGAAGACGGCGATCCCGCCGAAACGTGCGTAAGCCAATAAAGCATCTACCAACCTCGTGGTCCAGTTAAACCAAACAACTACTATCCTCAAAACCCCCAAAACACATTGCATGTGGAAAAAATGCTCGGCATACTCAGCATAAGGAAATGTCAAAACCTACCGTGAAGCATTGGTGGTCTTTCGTTTTCTCGTAGACGCACGTTTTGTCCTGGACTCCACGTTGATATTGCCGTCTTCTTGTGCGTCGGTCTTTTCTAAAACCGCTTCGGCAGCCATCTCCTCTGTTCGCATCCGCGCATACTCAGCATCCTCTTCCAGCTCGGGAGAAGGTGATCGAACTTCTCTATAGAGGAAAACGTTCATTAAATAAGACGGAAAGCCCCAAGAAAACGAAATCAGAAAATTGAAAAGGAAAAAATTTCCTAGAACAATTTCACTAACCTTCGGATTTCTGAACAGCTTCACTTTTTCGGTTTCCATTTCCCTGTCGTACTCCTCGCATTCTGAAAACAAAATTTTTACATCATTTCTGCTCTAAACAGTATTCGAAAAACATACGAATTGAAGCCACGCCGTCGACGTGGGTCCTCTCCGAGAGGTAATTCTCTAAGGGCTCGAGATAGGCTGGTAGCTTCTGCACTTTAGGCCCCGGGCCATTGCCTGTGCCACCAGTTTTTTTCTTCTAAACGAATTCATTTGAGAGTCTGATCTGAAAATCTAATAACTCGAAACTCACACTTCCAGAAATGTGCTTGTTAACCTTCTTTATCTCTGACCGGAGCCTTTCGAGAACTTACTTTTCGTTTCTTTCACATACGCCAAGTGCGCTCACTTCTGCGGCCCATTCCTTCAGTTTGCAATTCTTGGGCGAAGGGGCCCTCTCGCTAGCTAAAAAAGATGATTGTGAGGGTGGCGCACAATCTCAGACAATCGTCGTATTCAATGCGTGTCCAATAAGCATTCAGCTCAAGTGACAACTTGTCCCGAAAAGCTCTATCGCAGGAGCACGTGCTGCACGGTAAAGATTGAGCCCGATTTGGGAAACTGTTGTGTCATCGAGGTGAATGTGTTCCAAGCTCTCATTGGATGTACTGATTGTTGGGGCACGTGCTGTAATTCGACCACATCAGGAGCACGTGCTTTCCTAGTAGCACGAGTTGAATGCGTATTCTACACGCATTGAATGCGGCGATTGCCTGAGATAGCCAGGTACAAATTAAATCAAGTGAAGAAATGTGTTTCGAGTCTGGACCTAGATTTCAAGGATAGGCTCAAACAGGGTCTAGCATGTTTGCGACTTGGCGCGACGGGGGTAACGAAAATCTTGGAATTTTTGGGAGAAATGAAAAGTTGGAAAATCGTAATTTTTCAAATTTTTCTAAAATTTGGGTCGACAGGGAGGGGGGGGGGTCATAGCTCCGCCTAAAATGGTGCAACGGCCTGCTAAACCCTGGGCTCGGAGTGGTAGATCGCAGCAGCCAAGTACTTTGTAACTACCATGACCCAGCCTAGTGGATAAAAAACGCTGATACCGTGTTCGTGCTCAAAACACCACATAACCCCCATGGGAATGAATCTAAACACGGCTGCACCAATCGTGAAGTATCGGATGCTTCACCTGTATGTGGTTATGAATGATGAAAAACGCATTATGCCTATGCAGGAATAGGTGAGCAAGATGTCATAGATTGGACAGGAGTTGGCAAATGACATGCGAGTACGAAAACCATCGTTCGCCCTCGCAGAGCGAGAAGTTTTTCTTCCAAATTTCTCTGGAACTCCATATTCTTATGAATCCCGTGTCCGGTTAACCTCTCTTTCATAGAGATTCCCGTAAGAGTACCAGTCAAATCTCGCTTCAAGCATTTTTGGGGCTCGCCATTTAATTTCAAAGTTTAAATTGTAAATTATTTTCTCCATGGCCTTAAGTGGATGGTAGAGTCTGCAGTCTGCAGGCTCAACACATTATTTTACGCCAAGAGGATCTCGTTACCCGTACAACGTTTGTGTTCGAGTTTCCTTCATCGGTTAATGGCTAGTTTGTGACCGAACCTGCCATGGCTACTGCATACTTAGCGAAATTACGCAAACGCAACGCCGCCTCTCTCCGCTGATGTGATCTCTTAACGATAATTTTTCTACTAACGCTTCTATCACCAACCCTGGCGAGGGCATATCATCACATTTGAGCTCGTTCATCGAATACAAACAAAGTGAGGATCCTCGGACCGGAATCAGCCGGTTAAATGCGACGACAAGAACGCAGCGTCCCTCCGCAGGCGTCGCGGTTAGATATCCAAACTAGTCCTAGGCTCCTCCCTTTGTGAGTATTCGGTCAACAAGCCCGGCACTTCATTTTTCACTTCGGGCTGCTACGCGTGTAGGCTGTATCAATGAAAGAACGAGAAAATTAATCAATTAACAGCCATTACTGAGTCGAACAGAAAAAAATAGAATTAGGAAGCAAAGTTCGCAAAAAAAACTAACCTCCTTGGAATTTCTGATTGAACTCTTCCCTGGAGTCAAGATAGAGCTTGACCAGAGTTGCACTTTTCCGCTCTGAGAATGGTGGCGCCTTCTTCTTCTAAAAAAAATTGTCATCGAAATTATTACTACAGAACAGGGTTAGAAAAGGTTTTTTTTTTGAGGGAAAGAAAACGCACAGGAACTCCAGCATAAGGGGGCGAGGACACACTTTTTTTCGTACTAACTCCTCTTCTCCTAGTTTAAACCCAGAATCGAAAGGATATGCTAATTACGCAGTTTCATGGTAGCCACCGTGAGGGTTGCTGACTCACGATCCACCTGAAAAGAGCAACTGAAAAGCTAGAAAAAATGGCATTCGACGCGTAGAGTGGGAAATATTAAACAGAGTGCGAAATGAAGAACTTTTCAGGTTGAGTGTGGGTGGGGCCTGCATGTCCGTCGTTGATGGAGGGGTTAACATCGTTTATCACAGGTGACTTGGCCACAAAAGCACTTTGTTCAACGAGAATACTTGACCCTGCTGAAATTCTTCAACGAAACAGGACATGACGGGGCTTAGTGATCAAGAGATAATTTCTGACGTCGAGCGTGGTTATTGAGCACTTATAAGTCTTCAACAATTCCCGAGCAAAATACAACCCTCCCACCAATACTTCCATAGACTATTTAAAAACCTGATCAACTCGAAACACAACTTTTTGCTAGCAAAGTGAACTATGACAATATACCGATCCACATCCAAAAATCCACCGGCACCGTCCTTTACCTCTTCATTATCGGACAAAATTCTTAGAAACGTGTTCCAGGAAATAAGATCACAGAAAAAAAAGCAGTGAAGATCTCAGATCTATTTTGGATTCAAAGAGAAATGAAATACCATATTAATGCGATATCTTTTTTTACCAGAACCCATAGTTCCTACAAGACTTTGGAAAAATTTTGGAAACGCGCTACCATTAGAAACAATAATAAATTAAATTAATTTTTCATTTCAGACCTACCCTATCTACCCAGCTCTCCGGACGAAACGTTTCGCACCCACCTTTTTCAGATCCCATATAACACCAAAATGTGAAATATGCAAAATTACGTAGGTAATAAAAATAAGGGTCCAAACACACTGTAATAAAAACTAACTACAGCTTCCTCTTCTGCGTCGTTGGCCATCCGGTGAAGTGCGGTTTCAAAAACTGAACGCACAATCTGAAATAAAAAAAAACGTTAGAAACAGTTGAAACTAACTATTGGAAAACGAGGGAAGAGCGAGAGTAATTTACATGTGACAAAGATATGGGGTTAAAGTAGAGTAAGGAAGAAGACAAAACACCTAAAAAACGGAAGAGGTACATGAGATAATGCAAAACCACACCAGAGACCTAAAGGATAGGGAGAGATTTTTGAATTTGGGACTATCGAAAAGAATTTTTCAATTACGGGTTACGGTGGCGCGACCGCTTCTGCAATTGCACCCATTAGGCGTTGTACCCAGCCAACCACGCCACAGCTCGGCTTGAGAATCGGTGGTTACGCTGGCTAGTGGCAAGGCTAACCATGTGGTTGGCTGACCGAGATCGTAACCATGGCTATGGTTAGCGTTCGTGAATTCCACCCCAAATCACATCAGAAAGTGCAAAACGTGACGAAACATTGCTTCGAGGTGACAACGGAAGGCTCATTTGCCCTCCATGTCACAACAGGAAAGGGTTGTGGGCTCCAGGTAACAACCGGGAATTCCTAAGTTGTCGATCTCCCGTTGTTAATGTTGTTTGTTTGTTTATTATTGTACTTGAGTGGGTGAATGTAGTTAGAATAGGTAGGTTTAATAGGTTAGGACACCGTGATAGCCACCGACATGAACAAATTACCTGGTCAGAGAATTTAGTGCTTGAGCACAGAAAATATGTTTGCTCTTGCGGGATTCCTATCGACCACAAATCTAAACGTGACAAATGTCTGTTATCATGTCCGTCTCAATCAGTTCGTGATTAGGGTTTTTGAGGTGGAAGTATGCATATTTAATAAATTTCTGACGCTGAATCTATTATTTTCGAATAAAATTGACTTGTTGGAAGCAATTCCAACGACTGGACTGAGTACATGGATGCTAAGTAGGGTTGTGATGTAGTATATTTTGATTTCGCCAAGGCGTTCGATCGTGTAGATCGTTGTAAATTGATTCACAAAATCACTAAACTGAAATTCCATCCCCTGGTTATAGAGTGGTTGAGGGGTTACCTTGAGAAAAGAAGTTTCCCGGTAAGAAATAGGTTCATGCTTCTCAACCGTCAGAGAAGCTAGCAGCGGAGTGCCACAGGGCGGAGTACTGTCTCCAGTCCTGTTTGCATTGTAATCTGCTGAGCTCCCTACAATTTTAGAGAGATGCGGAGTCAAATGCAAACAATTTGCAGATGATGTCAAGATTTATAGAATGATTGAAAGTTCCGATGACCATATCAAGATGCAAGCAGCTTTAGACCAGATTCACAGCTGGTCACTCACAAGGGAACCACAATAAGTCATAGTGACCAATCCAAATGAAATGTACTTTTCTAGAACCATTTTCGGACGAAAAGTCCGAGTATTCCCTTTGCAGCTGCCTAGACCCACTCTGAAAAAAGTTATGAGTGTTTTTTAAAGCTTCGCGGCAAGGTAAGGGTACCCGCCATGGAATTTTCAGGGTGTTTCGAAATTTTTCCCCTGATTTCGCTAAAAACATGTATGTAGGGGTAATCTGGGATGCTGAACACGAATCTGTGCTTTGCTTGCCCAAATTTTAAGGTTTACTGTAGGTTACGGTAGGTAACATGCCATTTAGGAGACAGAACCTACCTCAATATTCCGATAATCGACAAATGGACATCAAATTCGTGTTCAGCACCCCAAATAACCCCCACACAGAAACTTTGAGACAAATCTGAGACTTTGACCAAATTACCGTACACCCATCGTAATCTACCGTAAGCTGCCAAAAATCGATAAATCGACATCAGATTCGTGTTCAGCACTCCAAATAACCCCCAGAAAAACGATTTGAGCCACATCTGTCGTCACATTCCGGAAATCGTCAAAAGTCGCAATTTGCCATCAAATTCTCCCCCGATGGGAATATGTGAACGAATACAGTCGAAAATTTCGGAAAATCGATAAATGAGTCTCAGATTCGTGATCAGCGCCCCAAATAACCCCCCAGAGCGATTTTTTAGTCAAATCTGGAATATTTTTCTAAAACGCTTCGAGAGCCCTCTGATTGGTATAAATAAGCGCCCAACCGAAAATCCGTACTCTGATTGGTATAAATAAGCGCCCAACCGAAAATCCGTACAAGTCCAAAACGCTGTTAGTCTGCGCAAAGTTTGGAAAATGTTCCTTCAACCTGACTTTGTTTAGTGGGGTAGCTTTGGACGCTGAACACGATTATGAGGTCAGTTTCCGGATTTTCTTAAAAATAGTGCACTTTTTGGATGGTACAATAAGTACGAAAATCGGAGAAAAAATGCCTATAACTTTTTTCAGAGTGGGTCTAGGCAGCTGCGATGGGCATATTCGGACTTCTCGTCCGAAAATGGTTCTAGAAAAGTACATCTCATTTGGAATGGTCACTATGACTAATTGTGGTTCCCTTGTCAGTTGTGAGCTACTCTTAGCCCCTGAAAAACTATTTATAGTCTACAGCAATGGAAGTAGGACCTGGTGAGGTTGCGGACTCTTACTAACATACTGTAGTCTGATAGTGTTATCACTCATTTTTTCGGAATAACTAAAACTGGTCGGTGAGTTTCGACTTCCGCTCTCACATTTTCACCTGTTTTCATTGCTTCCACAGATGTAGACGTATCGGTGAACACACAGACTCACCGATCTATCACAGCTTTTTCGGAAAATTGAATGATACCACTAACAAACTACCGTATGTTGGAACGAAACCGCAACCTCACCAGGTCCTACTAACATTGCTGTAGACAATATATGAAGATTGGAGTTCCAAGCTTCCCAAGTTTTTATAAATTTGCTGATCAAGCTTTGAATTCAGTGGCTTAGGTTAAAGACTTAGGGTTTCACAATGATTGTGGTGAGCGCGAAGCGCTCACCAGATTTGGCTTTGACTCGCCATCGCACAACCCCGCCATCTCAGTATCAAGGTCCAGAGTGAACGTAGAGAAACCGTTCTTTTTGCACATATTAGAGCTCAAAAAGTTAAATACATGTTCAAAAAATGGTTTGGAACGGATCCCTGGTGTTCGAGAAAAATTGTCAAAACCACGTGATTTTGGTCGAAAAAGTGTTAATCTTCTTTTTTTTTCCAGTCGGCGTACACGATCTTGTTGGAACACTTATCGTTGAGCTAGAGAGCTCATTTTTGGCCAGGGAGCTGGTTATGTTTGCACCTAGCTCCTGTCGAATTTTGAAGTTGGTAGCTCAATTTTTACGGAACCTCAAAGTTGAGGGTCAAGAAAGACAAAAACATAAACATGTTATTATAAACCATCCGACGTTTACTCATTCGTAAAAATGAACTAGTGAAGTAAACACCGTTACTGATAGGCTTTTGCTCAGGATTGAACGCTCTCTGAGACGGGGCAACGCTTCTATCAATACGGCCAGGTCTCGGAAGTACTTTTTGGAACGCCGCACGGTGTGACTCAGAAGTGCGCCACAAAACGCCGTAGATAGTTTACGGGACCCCAGCAGGAGTGCGCAAAACGCCGTAGAACGTGTGTGGGACCACAGTAGGTGTGCGCAGAACGCCGTAGAAAGTGTGTGGGACCCAAATGAGAGTGCGCCGGACGCCGTAGAAAGTGTGCGGGACCCAAATGGGTGTGCGCAGAACGCCGTAGAAAGTGTATGGGACCCAAATGAGAGTACGCAGGACGCCATAGAAAGTGTGTGGGACCCAAATGAGAGTGCGCCGGACGCCGTAGAAAGTGTGCGGGACCCAAATGAGAGTGTGCCGGACGCATAGAAAGTGTGCGGGACCCAAGTGGGAGTGCGCCGGACGCCGTAGAAAGTGTGCGGGACCCAAATGAGAGTGCGTCGGACGCCGTAAAAGTGTGCGGGACCCAAGTGGGAGTTCGCCCATGCCGAAAATTCTTTCTGCATTGCTACCGTAACGACTCTTGAACAAAACATGATAACGAACGATAACACACGCTCACAACATTCGGGGTATAAAAGGGCAAAAGGGCGGTAAGCATTCATTCAAAAACCGCTCTCTTCGAGAAGCCGCTGGAAAGTGGCTGAGGACGTCGATATTGTGCAAACATGATTGTTGGCTATTACGGTGTGCTTATATCCAAACTTACACTTGGAAAATTGTTAGAGGAGGGCCGCGGTAGCCCTGTGGAAGAAATGATCGGCTTGAGCGTGCTTGTGACCCAAATGGGTGTGCGCAGAATGCCGTATAAAGTGTGTGGGACCCAAATGAGAGTGCGCCGGACGCCGTAGAAAGTGTGCAGGACAGCAGGGCGAGTGTGCAGGATGTCACAGAATGTGCGCAGGACATTAATGGGAGCGTGCAGGATGTCATAGAAAGTGTGCAGGACATCAGTTGGAGTGCGCTGGACGTCATACATAGAAGGGGAGGGGGGGCAGGGCATCAGTGGGTTTACTTTCAATTAACACCACGAGGCATGAATTATGTTAGAAAGGAAACCTTCAGGATAAATAAATGAAATTCACGAAAGTTTAGATTCTTAGCAAAAGTAAAGATTAGGCATGGCCTTTTTTTTCGAAAAATTAGAAGTATGCTCAGTTGAAGGGGAAGGTAAAGAAAATGGGAAAAGTTTTGAAATATTGCTGAGAACGATTTAGCGTAGAATAATTTGATTTTTGGGAAATGAAGTGAAATAGTTGAAAGTATGCTTTGGCAGTCAAGTTTCAACCAACAATTGATAAGAGTTGCGCAAAACGAGAGATCGCATCGTATGAGCTTATCCGTAGAACATATCAAAGCAAAATCACGCGTGATAAGGCAAGCAGTAAAAGTTCCTTCGGGAGCTGTAACGCGGCGGTCAGCACATGTTAAGTAAGCTAAACTGTTTGAGCTATGACGCGCGTGATTTAGCTTTATAGCTTTATATGTTCTATGGGTAAGCTCATACGATGTGATCTCTCGTTTTGCACAACTCTTATGAATAGTTGGTTCAAACTTGACTGCCAAATCATACTTTCAACTATTTCACTAAATTTCCCTAAAATCAAATTATTCTACGCCGAATCGTTCTCAGCAACATTTCAAAACTTTTCCCATTTTCTTTACCTTCCCCTTTTAACTGAGCATATTTCTAATTTTTCGAAAAAATGGCGATGCCAAATCTTTACTTTTGCAAGGAACCTAAGCTTTCGGGAATAGTAAACTGGATTTTATGGATCATTGTAAGCATCTGAGCAACAAGGCTTTTTCGCGCACCTTCCTCATCTTTAAAGCACTCTCTACGTGCGATAAAGATGTTCTTGTAAGAGCATATAAAACTCACATAAGGCCAATGATGGAGAGTGGGTCATCGGTTTTCGCTCCACATAAAAAGAAAGACATTTCTTTGCTAGAGAGAACCCAAGAGAATTGCACACGCAAAATATTTGCAAGGGCTTTACAGTTGCCTTACAGTAGCATACCCAATTCAAAGAACCGGAACAGGGAGTTGTTGCTACACACATTGGAATTTCGGCGGAAGGTTTGCGATGTCGTCACTGTTGCTAAAATGTTATCAGGTATTATGAGAGTAGACGTTTCTTAATTTAAGCGTATAATTCATACTAGAACCAGAGGTGGTACAGAGAAAATTTCATATGTAATCCCAAAAAGTACACTAAGGTCCTGCTCGTTTACGTGCAAGGCTGGCTCGCTCTTTGTTTCATTTAGAGAAGGGATGCCTGCCGTTCGATCCGGAGTGAGATCATTCAAACGTATTGCGCTAAAGAAGTTACTGTGTTTTTAACGGGAAGTTCGCTGAGGGGATGGAGATCACTATGTATCAGCGATTCATATCTGCGCTCAATCTGTACATTACTAACTTGTTGTGTTCTTGTGTTTCTCACATGTGCCTTATGCATCGTACTTAATAAATAAATAAATAAATTCAAAATTCATCTCAAATTCGAAGTTGGACCATTATGAAGTTGCAAGTTGTGGCGATGCTGCCCTGTATGCGCGTAAAAACTCAACAAATCGCCGTTTTTGCAAAAAAAAAATGTATGGTACTTACTGTCGTTCTCGGCCGAATTCCGGTCCGCAATTGTTGACTTCGGCTGTTGCATCATGCGACACGTGATAATCGTGCTGGGAGAAGGGTGAATCGTGTCGGGACCAAGCGGACTCAGCACGATTAACACGTATCCATGATTCAATAACCGTAGTCCGCAAATGCGGATTGAAATTTGACCCAGAGAACGACAGTACATCACTCGTTTTGCGTGCACAGCCATCCTCAACTCAAGCCCTTTTCTTTCTCCAGTGTAGCAGTTGCAGTTGACTGCAACAAGTCAGAGTGACGCGAGAAGTCCTCTGAAAAAATTTGCCCCGGCGGCAGACCAACCCTGCCTTGAAGGCTCCTAATCGGTGCCTGCAGGGTAGTGTCTCTCCAGAGTCCCTCCACCAGCTACGCCATTTCATCAACCCCGCGTCGGTGTCTCAACCAGGACGCGACGGCTCCCGAACCCGGTCTGGAATTACCTCAACCCTATCTCGACGGTGCCTGACTCGGGCCGCGACGGTGCCTGAATCTGCCTGCCCCACCCCCTCAGAGAAAGCCCCGCCTAGGTCAGGTCAAGGGCCTAAAGGCAGTGTTCACGATGAAAATCGTTTTTCTGCTTTTCCACCTATCTTGAAAAAGGCCCCATGCTGATTCTAATGATGTCTCTGAAGTCGCTCAGGACCTTTTGGAAACGGAGGTATAGGACCCCAAAGATTGAGCTATTGAAAAGGGTGGACGAGTTGTCCAAAGCTTGTAATTTCCGTCTTTGCAGCCGATCTATGCGAACTGACCTGAGTGAAGAGAAGCTGAGAATGAAGGGAAGAACGGGGCTAATGATTGGAAATCATCGCTCATCTGACGATCTCGAGCATTCATTTGTTCACGTCGGTGGGCGTGTGATGCGCTTTTGAGGTTTGCCTTGCGCTCGAAGTGGCAACTTTGGGCTCTTTTGGAGCTTTTCCTGGCTTGTTTTCATGCGTTCTTTCGACGTCAGCGATACAGTGTGCCCCTCCACTACCCATTCCTAGTGGAAACTGAAACACATTTTTTATCGTGAACACTGCCTTTAAGGCCCCGTCATAGTCGGTGGATCTACTGAGTCCCACCGGGTCGATACGCACCGAATTCGTGGGAAACGGGTGCAAAAAAATCAACCCACTGAGTCCGACTGAGACCTTCCGATGCCCACCGCAATCCCCCCGGTCGATACTGATGCTTCTCATGCGTACAAGGGCGGGGCCATCGCACCGACTGAGTCCCACTGAGTCCCACCGAAATCATCCTCACCCCACCCGGTCGATATAGTTTCTCACGTGATTTGGGTGCATTTTTTTCGGCCGACTGAGACCTGCCGAGTCCCGCCGCATCTCGACTCTCGTCGTCTGCGCTCTGCCCCACCTACTGCTGCCGCTGGCTATCGATTGCGTGTTTCGCAGAAGAACTGGTTGGCGCTGTGGGGCAACCGGATTCAGTCGGGCTCAGCAGGTTTTTCCACCCCGGACTCATTCGGACTCAGTCGGACCGAGCAGGTTTTTCGACGAAGTCTGACGGGGACCTAACCTTCGCGGAGGTCTGCGGTGAGAAATCACCCTCACTGCGGACCGCGGCGAAAACCGCCCCACCCCCGGCCGTGGGTTCCCCTATCCCGCAGCGGTCAAAAATATTCTAGCCACCGGAGAGGGACTCGAAGTCACCTTCCAGGGCCGGCATCAGCACGCCGAGTGAGGACTTGAATGAGATGAGGCACCTTTTATACCGGCTGTGCTGGTGATAAACACATCAGGACGTGATCATTCGCTTGACCATTTTTTTCATGTCTGCCACTGTAGCGGTGGGGTTGCGGCGATATCGCGAAGCCCGGCCGAAACTGTTGCGAGGCCCACGCTTCGCTATCGCAGTACTGTTCATGATTGCGGTGCCGTTGCTGTACTGTTACGGACAAGAAGGAATCTTCCAAGATTTCGGAGCCGTTGCCACAGTGTCGCGGCACGGACCCGGATCGCTGTGCCGCTGCTACATCGGCCCGACACGGTCCCGGCTTGCGGTGCCGTCCCGCCACTGTCAATGCAAATTTTCTCAGAGTCGGATACAAATGATAAGCCTTCTTTCAAATGACCAAATGCAAATCCTACTTCTAACCACCCTTTTATTTTATTGCGGTTCGCATTATTGTAGAATGTGTTTTTTTAATGCTTTATTCGAGTCTGCGTGGAATGACGTTTTTAACACAGATCACACAGATAACAGGGCGGAATACGCCTTTGTAATTAGGCTACTGAACTATAAGTATTTCTTCATGGAGTACATATTTTCTTCAACAACTTGAACCGCAACTCTGAAAAGACTGAATTAAGCTCACTCCTGTTGAGGGAATGGTTTATAGAACACTCAACATAAGGTTGCAAACTTGGTGTCGTGCAGGTCCACATCTCTGAAAAGCTTCGCGGTGTGCGAGATGCTCACTATCACATCAAATACACAACCTTATGCGAATTTGTTAGTTCTTCTCTATCAATGTCCCTCGTTGCGAACAAGCGTCGTTTGCACCTTATTTAATTTGTCGAAATTCATCAAATATCTAGGCTACCAGGAATAACAGGAAAGCTGTAGTAACCTAGTTTAACGATGCTGGGGTTTCACCGGTCTTTTGTGATGTCTGGCTGCAGGAAGTTTCTTTGACTGGTTCTTCATCGGTGTGCGGTGAGGCGATGCTTTCTCTTTACCCTTCATCGACTGCTTTTGCTTAGCTCTGTCCGGAGTCCGCTGCTTTCGTTGCTCTTTCGCTGGCGTAGCCTGTAATGCTATGATTTTTTAGAAATATTAACAGAGAGTGTTCTTTCCGCAGGCTGTGAGAACATGGTTATAGTCAAATCAGGAACGGCTTGGTTGAAGTGAAATCAGGAACGGCTTAGGGAGGGAAGGGAAGAAATCGTACACTTGGAAGCGGTATGAATCAAATAGAGTATGAGTATGATCTAGTTCCGCAATCGCGCTCAGTCCGCAAAGTCTCATTATCACAATCGTAGAAGCGGAGCGGTTGTTTTGAGAATGATTTCTTCATTTTCATAGTTGAATTTTTTTTCAAAAACAACCGCTTCGCCTCTACGATTGTGATAATGAGGACTGAACGCGATTGTGGAACTGAACTATATGTCTAGAGTAAAGTCAACTGCATCATCAGCTCAAAGTATTTCGAAGATCGTTCACAAGGAAGATTATTGCAGAGAATGATGAATTCCACTACCCACCTTCTCGATTTCGGTATTGCCGGCAGTAGCTGTCATCCCTGTGGTTTCGTCGGCCTGGAATGTCGTTGGAAGCAGGGTTCGCGATGAAAACGGTTGTGTAGTTTTCCTCATGAGAAGATAGATCACATAAAAGAAAAGCCGCAGGGAAAGTGCAAAACAACAAGTTAGAACGGCTAAATGGTGAGTACACACCCGCCTCCAATCACTGAGATTTCTACAAATGCTTATAACGACGTGTTTTTTGTATTTAAAGTAGCTAGTAGCATATCAAAGTAAGCAGCAACTATTGAAAAGGCAGCAGGCACGCTCGAGAAAAGTTCTTGAGATAACTATGCGATCGGGGTCGTATATATTTATTTATGGCTCCCACTAGAATGTATGGCTCCCTTTAGAATGTTTATGCCGTTGGAAGTGTCAAAATCGAATCGAAAGTACTAAATCTGAGCAACAACGGATCAGGAAATTCTGTAGACTCCGCTCATGAGCTTCGCAGACTCCCACCTTAAATAAAAACTCGTCCAGATTGATCGCTCGAGAACTGTCTTTTTGGGTAGTCTTTAATGTTCCCAACGACGTAAGCGTCCAGTAGAGGTCGTAAAAGTCTGTAAGCTTCGCTATCACAACCACTTTACAGCTAGCTCGGCTATTTCACCCGAGCGGGCATGCTGCGGTGTATCCTTCATTTCCGAGCTACTCGCAGTCGTATTATCAGTATCGTGGGTGCGAAACGATTGTTTTTCGAAAATTCAACCGTGAGGTTGAAGAAATCATTCTCAAAACCGCACCGCTTCTATGATAGTGATACAGAAAAAAAAACGAGTAGCGGGGAAATGAAGGCAAAGTAACTCGTCCAGTGTGACTCCATAATAAGAGCAACCCGTTATTTCTTTATTTGAATCCAGTTTCCGTGTTCTTTTTTGTTTGTTTCCAATACTACCAGCTCCGAACCTTCGATTCATGTCACAGAATCGATACCATTTTTCAGCGTGCTTGCTGTCTTTAAAGGCAGGTCACGGTGATTTTCGTTCCCGAGTTTTTCACATAAAACAATGCGTTGGCTTCCAAGTGTTACCAAAATTACGAAGAAACGGCGTGAAAAGCAATAAAACGTCGTATTCCAGTGACATTATTCTATAGCATGGGCAAGTTGTCCGGTTGGATGAACATGTTCATGGTGATTGTCACAGGTGAAAAACTGGGTCAATCGAAAATAAAAGAATATTTTATGCAAAGCGGGTCAGTTAAAACCCTAAGGAAAGAACGGGGCAATAGAGTGTAGAGAATTGGAAAAGACGGGTCCGCAAAAGATTTCATTGTCACAGCAAACACTTTCGGTGATACTTAATAAGAGGCGGGGTGATGCTTAAAGGCACAGTACACCCTCAGATATGAATTTTGAGATTTTTATGTAAATGTGTAGAAGACCCCTTCTGTATAACACGTGCCAAACGCCAGATCTCATTTCCTCCAAATAAGCGAGATATAAGCGACCACCACAGGCCCGACCCCCTTCGCTCACCACCACAGGCCCGACCCCCTAACAGATTTTCGAACTCGATCGCGGCTCGATGGGTGGATGAATTCCAACAAGTCGTGGTTCATTAGTCCATTACCGGACTGTCTCCTCATCCTGGCTTTCACTAATGCAACGATTGCGAATGAAGAGAAATGCAGGCCTGAGACAACTCGTCCACCAACTTTCCACTCTCAAAATCTAGTCATCTTTAAAGAGCCATAACTCTCTTCAAAGGAGGTTTTGAACGATTTTAGAGACACCACTGTGATCAGCGTGTGACTTTCTCCAAGATAAGCATGAAATCTGAAAATTGATATTTTGGGTGTCCTGTGCCTTTAAGGATTGGGTGTATTTCTGATGCGTTCTTCTCGATTCCTACGTCATTTTTAGTTCTACCCGGGGGCCACTACTCAAAATCTCAAAATAATCTCAAAATTGAAAAGTATCGTGAACACTGTCTTCAAGAGCGAAATAAAAGACGGCGAAACATGCATTTACAGAGAAAATTCTTGATAATTGGGGCAGGCACATACCCACCTCTAACGTATTCATGTATTCATGTTCGTTTCTTCTCCAAATTTAGATATACCAGGTTGTTCGATAAGTTTTATCATTCGATAAGAAAAACACAACTTTATGGTTCAAGATACACTTTATTATTGAGTATAATCTCCCTAAACATTAATACACTAGCTCCAACGATCCTCCAATCTGCGGATCCCATTCCTGATGTGAGAATCCGTAAGCTCTACAAAATAAGCTTCAACAGCCGTTATGAACACTGCCTTTAATGAAAAGCGCTTGCCACGCATAACTTTTTTTGGGTTCTGGAAACAAATGGAAGTCGCTAGGGGCCAAATCTGGTGAATTCGGTGGATGCTGCAACAGTTCGAACTTTAATTCATGGATTTCAGCCCTAGTCAAAATGCTTTTGTAACATGGTGCATTCTCCTGATGAAAAAGGATTCTTTTCATCTGCAAACCGGGTCTTTTTTTACGATTTTTTCCTTCAACTGATCCAAAAGGTTGCAATAATAATCATAATTATTTGTTTTGCCAGTTTACAAGTTATCCACAAGCCAAATTCCTTTTACATTCCAAAAAACTTATGCCATAACCTTCTTGGCCGATTTCCGGACACGAACTCGTTTTGAAGCTGAAAAACCAGGTTCAGACCACTCTTTAGCCTCTTGTTTTGATTCAGGATCATGGAGATAGACCCAAGTATCATCCATAGTGATGAATTGACGCACAAAATTCACTTCATCCTTTTTAAAAAGCTCCAAATGTTGCTGAGAAAGTCGCATTCGAATGTGTTTTCGTCCCATTGTTAGCGAAAGCGGCACCTATTGTGCAAAACAGCTTTCTAAACCCTAAAATTTCACTCAAAATATGGCTCACACTGCTTAAAGAGATGTGTGGAGCCTCTACTAAATCTCTCTCAATCAATCGACGATCTTCCAAAACCATATCCTGTATTTTGGCTATGATTTCTGGTGTTGATGCGCTTTTTTGACGTCCTTCACTTGGATCGTCTTCCAAGGCTTGTAACGACCACGTTTAAAGTCAGCAACCCGTCTTTCTACTGTTCTGATTGTAGGTGAACAATCATCATACACTTTTAACATTCGCTCGTGAATTTTTTCGGTGCTACACCTTTTAAAAGTAAGAATTTCATCACTGCACGATATTCAATTTTTTCCATTGCCGTGACACGGCGACACTAAATGGCTTGCAAACAATCAATGAATTGACAGATTGAAATGAAACCCCACATACCTTCATATGAAGTGTACCAACAAAACAAAAAAAATTGGCTAGAAGCAACGCCTTCTCTTATCGAACGACAAGACTTATTGAACAACCTGGTAATTCCACCCATGGGATGGCCAGATCCATTTTCTCATGAGGTTAGCATAACAACCGTTTTCATCATAAACCGTGCCTTTGAGTGTGCTTCGCAACAGTACTGTTAATCGTCAACAACTCTTCTGAAGTCGGGGTTCACGATAAAAATCATTTACGGGTTTGATTACCCAAGTTTGCGGTTATGGTCCTATACCTTCACTAGCCGGTAGCAGGTCTTTCTTTCCCGCTGGCAGTGGAGATATCCATTCAGCAGGGGAATGGTGGTCTTTTCTGGTGGGGAGGTTATGACAGAAGATGAGGCACGAAAGCGCCGACGTAAACCTAACAGAAGGCCAAGCTACCGGATGATTCTGAAAGACCTGGAAACGGCGGACATAGTGCTCAAGAAAGTGCCAGAGTATACGCTCCCATTATCTATTGCTGCATCCCCTTGCAGGTCAACATACCACCGTCGACGGGCAATCCAGTGTTACAAGTGGTCCCAGTCCCTATGCATCTTCCTTGGCCGGAACAACTCAGTGGGAGTAGGTTCATCTGGAGTTCCAATGATCCACGGCAGACATGTCATCAAACCTTTGAGCGTTATGAATCCTTCTTCCTTCTCAGAATGACATTCACCGTTGTTGTCTTGGTACATCAGCACTCCATCGCCGACAATGGGTGCTGGTTCCCGCGGCTCAATGGGCAGCTGTGCAGGTGAAGACGAATCAACGAGGAAACGGCAAGTCCGATTGCTGAAGAATCGCGAAGTCGCCAGAGAGTGTTGCCGCAAGACAAAGGATTAAGTGAAATATTTAGAAAGCAGAGTCGCTGTGCTAGAGAACCAGAATAAAGCATTGATCGAAGAACACAAAATTCTCAAGGAGCTGTACTGTCGGAAGGAGAAGGCGCACAGTTGAAGGCTGTTAAAGGCAGCATACACGCTCAAAAATGATATCAATTTTATGGAATGAATCGAAGGACTGAAGCTGTTAATATTCAGAGATAACAAAAAAACCGGAAGAAAATCGACTGAAATGAAGATATAACGGTTCGTTTTATATTGGCCCAGATTTGGACGAGTTTTACCGCATTGGCTGGAATAGCGGAGCTAGCGACAAATTTGTTAGGATAACGACGCTAATGTACTCTTACGGCCCTTTCTGGAACTCTTACGACCTTAGAAGCGTAAAAAATGAGCCGAAATGAGCGTAATCGAGCCTTGAACAATTGTATTGAAGGGCGGAGCCCGTATCGGTGGGCGGAGAAAGGATGATTTTGTGACTCAATACGGCTCAAATACGGTCATTTTAACTCGTTTTCAACTCTTCCAACTTCGTGAAGGCTCTTCTAGGGCCCTCAAGATCCCACTAATGTATTTATCTCAACAACTTTTTTGAGCGTGTATGCTGCCTTTAAAAGGAGTAGCATACATAGTTGTCGATTTAGTCGTAATTACTGCGTAGTTATCCTCTGCGAGACTAATTCACTCATATATCCCTCAACTGATTTTGCTATACGGTTCCATTTATCCTACCCGATGTGTTTCTGTGGTTGTAGTTCGGACCATATTTACCTCTGCTTTTGGTGCGGGGCTCTGCTCGATTCAGTTTTCTTTGACATGAGTATCCTTAGGCCCAGGTAGATACTTGACGAGAACCAATGAAGTAGGGATTACTTGATGAAATGTGGTCTCTTTCAGCAACCATAGCGTTGTATAGTGGTGCGGACGTTCTATTCGGTTCTCGCTTAAATTTCTATCCTTATTTCATAACATTGTATACAAATGCGTTTTTATTGTCTGATTGTTCTGAGCACAGCTCGTTTGTGATATTTTCCCCCACCCGCCCTATTTTTGTACAATTATAATGGACCATAAAATTGGCGGAGTAATTCTGGATTTAGGATGAGTCTTAGGTACTCAGACGTTCGCTGTTGTCCACAGGACACGAATGAGATGTCACCTCACGCAATGCTCCCTGTAGACATCCAAAAGGGGCATAGATCGCCCCTCGAGAACTGCCCGTCGCCCCCCTCCTAGGTGCCGTAGACAACCTATCCGCGGGAACGCTTTTGCTGTAGACATCCCATCGGAGGAGGGTCTCCATCCCTGATTCCGCGTTCACATCCTATCAACATCCTGTAGACCTGATATTACCATCCCAGTGAAGCATCATTTATGACGTCACCCATTAAGGGCAGCATACACACTCACAAACATGGTGGAGATGCTTGTGGCCAAAGACTCCATGACTCCCTAGGTACGGATCCTAAGGTGTTATGGACCAGAGGCCTTGGTGTGCCGGACGGCGACACCTTTATGCAATGTGCGGGATACTTTCGCGATATAGTTGTGCACGCTATATCGCTCGAACGTTCCCTGTGTACACTCAAACGTCTGCTGGGTTCAGTAGAAGCAGGGGCACCAACGAGCAGGTACCAACAGACTTGTATACACACCCCCATGGTGGAGATAACAGCATAAATAGGACCACACGGCTCCTACCATGTCGTCTACGACGTTTGAAGCGTCAAAAACCATCCAGGATGACAATATGTGACAATGTTTGAGCAATCTTGGCTTCCACGTCTGTATCTCCCACCCGTTCGAGTAGGAGAATTAGAAATGAAACTTGAGAAAACATGTGATAAGATAGAGTGATAGCCCTTTCTCATGGGAGCGCACGAGAGAAATAGCTTGATTTGCTTGAATGTAACATGTCTGCATACCAATTAACTCTCGTCCATGTTTGAGAATGCCGCTCTACTTCGGCTGACTTTTTGAAATGTTGTTTCTCTCGTGGATTTCCATTTGGTAATGCTATCACTCTAACGTATCACATGTTTTCTCAAGTTTCTTTTCTCATTCTCGTACTCGAATGGGTGGGAAAGCCCTGGCGTGGAAGGCAAGATTGCTCAAAAATTGCCAAGTATATCCTGTTTCCGAGTGTGATTTATTTCCGTTCGTCACGTGCGTCTGCGTGCGTACGCTGCGTCCCCTTCTTCCCACATTTTCTCGCTGTCTCTACCTTCGCTCCGCACAAGCGCGCGAGAGAACAGAGTAAATCCGGCTCGAAACCAGAGGATATTGCCATCCTGGATGGCAATATCCTTCAAACGTATTTGACGACATGGTAGGGGCCGTGCGGTCCTATTTATGCTGTTATCTCGACCACGTTTGTGAGCGTGTATGCTGCCTTTAAACTGCGGTATGCCTTCTTTCGAAACTTGATTATGAGGCCCGATTTTCCTTATTTCAGTTCTAATCTAAGGGGAACAAAGAAATTGGACCCTCTCAATCAAATTTTCTAGAGAAAAACTAACATTGGCGTGAATCCTAATGAGACTTTTCGTTCCTCTTTGGAGGTTGGCGCAAACTCGGTGCACCTACATAATAGCATATGACACCGAAATTGCGCCAACCTTCGAGAGTAAACGCAAGGTCTTATCAGGATCTATACCGACGTTACATTATTTTAATAATGATGTCCTTATGCGGACAACACTCTACTGTTTCCTAATGAACTACTATATGTTATACATAGCATTCCGAATGAAATGTACTTTTCTAGAGCCAGTTTCGGACGTAGAGTTCAAATATGCCCTTTGCAGCTGCCTAGAGTCACCCTGGAAAACGTTATAGCAGTTTTTTTCTCCGATTTTTGTACCTATTGTACCCTCGAAAAAGCGCATTAATTTTATGAAAATCCGGAAGCAGACCTCATAAGTCTTCAGGGCCCGAAACAGCCCCCAAGGCAAAGTTTGGGCGAAACCGCATTCTCCGATCTATGTGCAGACTGATAGCGTTCATGACTTGTATGGATTTTCGGTTCAGCGTTCAATTATATCAATTACGGGGTACAGAAAGCGTTGAAAAAAATTTTTCTCCAGATTTGACTTAAAATTCAACCTGGGGGTGATTTGTGGTGCTGATCACGAATCTGAGGTTTACCTGTGGTTTTTCCTAAGTGGCACTAAATTTGTTCAAAGCTTTCCACCGGCAGAAAAATTTGACGGCAAAATCGACTTTCGACTATTTCTGGAATGTGACAAAAGATGTGGCTCAAATCGTTCTTTTGGGGTTTATTTAAAGTGCTCAACACAAATCTGATGTCAGTTTATGGATATTTGACAGCTTACGATAGATTACGTAGAGTATACGGTATAATTGTACAAAAACGAATTTTTTGAAAAAAAAGATTCGATATTTTTTTCGTTCGTTCGCAATTCGTCGAACGTAATTTTTCAAATTCCGTTCGTTCGAAATTTCGCCGAACGATTTTTTTTCAAACTGCATTCGTTCGAATTTTTTTTCGAAATTGTACAGCTATAGTATACGGTAGTTCGATCAATGTCACAGATTTGTCTCGAAGTTTCTATGTGGGGGTTTTTCGGGGTGCTGAATACGAATTCAATGTCCATTTGTCTGTTTTTAAACTATTGAGTTCTGCCTCCTGAATAACATGTTACCTACCGTAACCTACAGTAAACCTATAAATTCCGACAAGCGAACCCCAGATTCGTGTTCAGCAGTACATGTTTATCGCAGTATCCGAAGAAAAATAAAAAAAAACACCTCAAAAATTCCATGGTGGGTACCCTTACTTTGCCGCGAAGCTATAAGAACGCTCATAACTTCTTTCAGAGTGAGTCTAGGCATGCTACGATTATGCCGGAGTCACTCACATTTTCCGCTACTAGTAGTAAGAACATCCTCCCAGATTATCGCCGTATTCAATGCGCGCCGAATATGCATTCAACCCGAAGACAACGCGGTTAGGAGCACAGTCGGAGAACGTGCTGCTAGGGAGCACGTGCTCTTATAGTGTTTTAGATTACAGCATGTGCCCCGACAAATAACTCTTTCAATGCGTGCATGATACACATTCAACTCGATGAAAAAAGGATTTCCCAAAAATGGAAAGAATGCGGAAAACTCTTGAGGCGGGACACAGATGCCGGCAGCCTTGCTGGTTCAATTACACTAGTTTGCGGTGCTTTGCTTGCCCAGCCGCTGGAGACCTCGTCCAACCAATCGCGGCCCCAGATGATGCTCGGCGAGCTGGCCGAGTCGCATGTCGGTGTGCCGGTCGCGTCGCGTGCCGATGTGCAGCTACGATAACGCTGGACTAGCTTGCAGCACGTGCTCCTGCGATTAAATTTTGCAACACGTGCTCCTACGATAAAATTTTGCAGCACGCGCTGCTTTTTGGAGACGTGTCCCTGCAATACACTCTTTCAATGGGAGTGGTCACTCGAGTTGGATACATATTCAACACGCATTCGGCACGCACATTTTTGAGCTCGAAAGGTACTCCATTTCGCTGGTCCCGGACTAGGCTAAAACAGCTTCCCTTGTCAACCAGAAAAGGTGATATCGGCTAACTTCGCTTATTTTTTTAAATCTACAATTTTTTCATCTCGCTACATTTACCTTTCCTCGAGTATTGATAACATGGATGGGAATCAGGGTAAATAAACACCACCGAATGATCAGAGATTCCTGACAAACAACTAAAAATGACGCAAATGACACACAGAAAGGGATGGAAAAAATCAAAATCTGCCTACGAAGGCAGTTGCTGAAAGCTCCGTAAACCACGGAAACCTCCGGGTCCGTCACGGGGAACTTCGCGAGGTGCATCTCTCGGCATGCCACCAACACCCCATCCACTGAGAAACGCTATTAAAAAAACGAATCACAGATCTCTTATGATTAAAAGACGAGAAGAATTACCATAGAAGTCTACAGCATCATACAGAAAATGAGAACTTGGACGGCACGATCTTCGTGATACATCGATTGATGGGCGCTGCCACCGCCCCTCCCGCGATTGTTCTGGAGAACAGCCCGTCGACCTGCGCAGCCGTAGACAACCCGAATTGACGTCCTGTGGACAACAACTCGGTCTGCGTCGATTTAAGGCACTCGGCGGATTGCCGGTCGATGGGCTGTTTAACAGCCCGTCGCCCCCTGCTCAACAGCACACCGGGACGACCCGCCCAGAGCTGCCTGTTCGCCAGCGGTGACTCGTTCTGGGCGGATCGACGTCCTGTAGACAACAGCGAACGTCTGAGTAATTCAATGCCCAGCGAAACTAGTCAGCCCTTCAGTCAAGTTTGAGTGAGTGGTAAAGCGTGGAGAGAATGAGAAAGAGTGTTTGTGTGTCTGTGTAAGCGATTTCGCTTAAACCTCCCCTGTTCAATACATAGTGAATGGAACGAAGTCGGAGATCCTTATTGATGTAAAGTCTGCTATAAATTGTATTCTCATATTTAATCGTTCCTACTTGTTATGATGCATGGAAATAAATTCTGTGTTTTCTAGACATCATCCGAGCTTTTCGACTGAGTTTTGATTTACTTCGGTATGTCGAGCATCCTTTTATACCGCTATTTGAGCCCACATAAGGGGCCGAATAGAGTCCCGCCGCGCGACGGCGCGGCAGCATGGTGTGCAGCCGTATCGATCAAGCGGCGCTGCGAGGCGGCGCGGCGGGTCGATTCGACTAGGTCAGGGCCGAATCTGGCAGCGGCCGCCGCCGGCGGCTGCCGCATGGCCAGGCGGCGCCGCTTTGCAACCCCGAGCGGTGCGGCGAAGTGGCGCGGCGAAAGCAGACGGTCGAGCCCGCTTTCCATGATTGAATGGTCAAATATATGTGTTTATGAGGTAAATTTCTGTTTACCGGTGTACTTTCATCAAGTTCACTTCTAGTCATAGGATTTTGGGCTCTTGAAACCTAATTGTTGAAGTTTTAAAGATTTTGACACCAATTCAAGGGCTATTTTTTTTACTAAACGCAGATCTTCTACGAATAACTAATTTTCGAAAAGTACAGGTGCCTCCATTAGTAATAGTGAGTAAAAAACATAGACATTAGACACTAGGTTTTGAATGAATTAATAATTCGATTACCATGTTTTCATAATATGTCGAATGAATGAATGGTTCGGATAACCACTTTTGTAAAAACCTCTGACTGATGAGTTTTTTGAATAAACCTTTTTCATTGTAAAATCACCAAATGAGTAAATGTACTTGAATGATAAATTTTTAAAATTTCCGAGTGAATGAATTTTGTCGAATTTTTGAAAATATTGAATGAATTATTAAATTTGAACTATCGAATTGAGACTCGAATATTTTTTGAAAATTTTTGATAATTTATCCTCCATTCGATTCGAATATTCGGAAAGTTGGTCCGTTTGTTCGAAATCAAAATAGATTTTTTCGAATTATTTCTGAATTGTAAAAAGATATTCCCCACCCATTTTTTCAGGTGCAGAAAGTATTCGAATGCCGTGACCCAAAATTGCGCGAATATTCGGAAAGTTGAATAGTTCAGTTACTCAAATAAAGCGAGTATTCGAAGAACCAGTAAATTTGGAACCCCGAATGAATGGAATATCCGAAAAACCTATCCGTGCGGAATTCCGAAAGAATCAATCACTTTATAAAGCAAATAATTAACATCCTGAATGAACCGAAAACCCGAGGAGACTAAAAAAATCCCAATCCCCGAATGGATCAGATTTCAGAAAATACAATTTGAGGTTCCCCAATGAATAGAATATTCCGATAGTTCGAATAATATTCGAATAAGTTGTCCATTGGGTCCCAAATCTGACGAATACGTAAGGTAAAATGTTACAACTATACGACTCTAAAAATGAATGCAAGAAAATGGATGGGGTGCACGTCGATCACGGAATCCTTTTTCAGGGAAGAATCCTTCACTGAACTTGACCCAAGTCGCCGTAAAATTAAATCCAGCTCCAAATTGGCCAATCTGAATATTACAATAATTTAATTCGAAACTTAGACGTCAGGTGCATAGCTCTGTACGTAGTACGCAAAAGCGCGTCGCCGCTCCAGTTTGCCGCGGCCCGTTCATAGCATTTGGAGATCGGCGGCGATGAGAAATCTTGTGCGGCGCGGCACGCCGCGCCGCTCCATCCTCCGCCGCTCCTTTCAGCGGCGGGACTCTATTCGACCCCTAAGGCGAATGGTATACTTTCGCAACACGCCGTCGCCTCGTTCTTCACAGCGTCAGCGACCACATCCCGACCTTTGAATCTGTCGCTTTCGCAGTATGCTGCACAGCGATAGCGACAGTGGGAATGATAACAGGCATCGGTACATTTGAAGTATGTCAGCCCTCCGAGGCCGTCGCTGTGACTCACACGCGACAACTGTTCCTACTCAGACAATGGGGTGGACCGACCGCGGGCGAAAAATCGCTTCTCGTACCGACCGCGTGCCCCACTATCGTACTTAACGCGTGCAAAAAAATGTATTCCGTACGGAACGAGTGGCAGTGCGTACCGACCGCGCGACAATGCGTACCTACAGCGTGGCATTGCGTCCTGACCGCGTCGCGATGCTCTCCCACCGCTGTCAGTATCTGAAAAGCGGTCCTACTGACCGCGTGGCAATGCGTACTAACCGCGTTGCAGTGGGTACCGACCGCGAGGCGATGCGTACCGACCGCGTGGCAAGACGTACCGACCGCGTGGCGATGCGTACTAACCGCGTGGCATTTCGTACTGACCGCGTGGCCGTGCTTTTCGACCGCGCTAATTTGCGTGCCGACCGCGTGCGAATTGCGTTCCAAACGTCGCCCATCCCGCTGTCGGTACGCAACCTGTCCGCGGTCGGTACGGAACATGTCCGCGGTCGGTCCATCCCAATGTCTGAGTACGACGGCCAGTGCCATTGCTCCGATGCTGGTCCCGCCAAGATTTGTGCTAAATGTCATGACTATTGCTCATGACAGCGACAATGTATAGCATTGACCTAAACTTCGTGGGTCTGCAGCAGTGAATGATAAACTTTGCGCTTTTTAAAGTGAGAAATATATTACGATAAACCTCAAAAATCATAGAAATCAGATTGCTCAGCCCATTTCGTGAACCTTTACCGAAAACTCGCGTTACATCCCTACGAAGTTCCTCTTCTTTCAAGAGTCCGTTTTCTGAGGATTGCTTCCTCATCAATGGAAGAAGTTGAGTAGACGTGAGGAACAGCGCTCACTCTCACGACAATCTGGTAATAGGAAGATAAACGTCTGTCCAAAACTTACGCTAACAAGCTCTATGTTTGTACCAATATCGACAATCTCGTTGAGTTTAGGGTCAAATTGGATTGAATGCAGCGTTCCCGAATCTTCGGATTGATGCTTCTGAAATGCAGGAAAGGTGTGTGATACAAAGCTGGTTGCAATGTTGCAGAGATACATTCATCAATGTTCAACTGTGAAAACACTGGCTATGAAGGAGGGGCACTCATATTTGCGGAAACCTCCTTCTACGCTATGTGCAACTGTAACTAAAATTGCAGCTAAATCTTATAGAAATTAAAACTTATTAGAAGTTCACGGACAGGTCACTGAGTAGTTTCTGTCTTACTTTCACGTAACCGAGAAATAGCTAACCACGGGTCCTTTCAGTTTCCGGTCGAGGACCAGCGCGCCAGCATGTGAGAATTTCTCCTGCATGTCCGCTGACTCCATTTTTCGAATCGGTTTTGCTTGCTTCTTAAACAGCAGCTATATATTCAATACAACTGCTAGAATTATTGATGGGAACGTACCACAGAGTTCTTCTTGCTGGCTTCTGAAACAAAATAGGATTTTCAAATGCAGAAGTGATGAAGTTTTGCCGGCATTTCTACTCAGATATCTGGGCAAAGGTAATCACGTGCAAACAACTGATCTCCCTAAATCAATGTATTTTTCCATAGCGCGTCTCCATCAGCAAGGTCAAGCCTAGTTTTGACTGCAGCGCTGCTGTTTTCCATCGCAGCGGTTTTGCACCCGCTACTGCAGCGATGTAGCAGCGGCAGCGATTCTGTTCATAGTGCATAGGTCCACGGATGATAGAAGAAATTCAATCAATCATGGAAATTAATGGTTGGTAGTTATCAATAACACGTTTCGACTTGTAAACACTGATCTTGTCATGTGAAAGGGTCAATATTCACTAGACGAAACGTGTCATTCGCTGGCAATCGCTCCATCGCTGCCATAATGGCAGCGATGGAGCGATGGTCAGCGACCATTGAGAATCGCTATTACGTCGCCGCGACCCAGCGATGTAGGACGTTTGACACGAAGCGATCACAGCTGGAGCGGCTTTCCATTACGCGCAAGATGAAAAAGGAACAGTTGTCCCTCGCATGGCCGCAGCGACCACCTGCAGTCAAAACTAGGCTTCAGGCGCAGCGGTGGTTCAGATGATCTGGAGCAACGACCCTTCGGAGTGAACATTTTTTGGTACTCAGAACAACCCCTGAGGAACCTGGCCCGTCAGAACCCATTCCTGTTCTACACAATTTTCGACTTCTGGAATTGTGCCACGCCCAACCCACTGAATAGCGTTAACTGCGCTGCCGACGGGAAAAAACTTCATTCGGGTGGGTATCCACAATCCACTTCAGAAACTGGAAACATCTCCGTTCTCGGGGGTGAGCTCTGGTATTTACAGCCCCCTCAGCCTGTATATCATTTACTGCTCACTCGGAGACTGGGGGTCCGGTCACTCCACGTTTACTACCCGCTCAGCCGGTAAGAGAAGGTCAGCTGAAGGTTAGTTGCTTACTGTGTGAGTGATATTGGAACGATGAAGCCCCTAGCAGGTCTTTCCTTTCACCAAGCGAATTCGAGACTTCGGCCTCGTCCCTAAAGCTGCAACCCCTCTTTTGCTTTAAAGTTGACCAGCTGTCATGGAACCCACTGTCCTGACGAACCGTGGGGGAGGAGCGATTAATCCGTTTGAGCGCCATCACACGAATAAATCCGAAGCACCTCGTTGTATATAGCGCTTGTTTGCTTCAACCAGGCTTCCCTATATCCAGTGATTGAAGACAAACCCATGACCCTCACTTGGTGCTATTATGTCTGCCCGCTCAATGGGTAATACGCTCCGTCCTTGAATTATGCTGACCGCTCTGTCAGGGAGTATTATTTGAGAGCGTATAAAAAATAACTTGTTAAGCTGAACGTACTTTTTTTGTCACGCCGTTTTTTCACTACAAGAACAATGATGATGATAAAAATCACCAACACTAGTAGGACGATTACAGCAATGAAGCCAATCATCATACTGAAATTTTTTGACGCCATCAGTTAAATTTCTCGTGAGCGTATGTTAAATTCACAACAAATTCTACTCACCCAAGTGATTTCGGTTCCTCTGCGGCGCGATTCCTTTTGCCACCTCGGGGTAACCACCTGCTTACTCCTCCCATATAATCGTCGCCTGACCCCATCACACTAAAAAAATCTAGTCGATCATACTGAAAGTCCAGAAGCGTCATGAATACTTTCGTTGTTCTTTCCTTTTACTCCGAGGTCAAAACTCATTGTGTTTCTTGTTTTGAGCACTCACCTCCGGCTGAATGCTTACAAATGAGTTAGAGTCTGACCTAGTGGTAATAAAGTTCCTCTCAAAGGTAGGCTTGTTTCCGGTGGCGATTTGAAAAATCATGTTGTCGTTGCAGTAGGTCTGTGAGAGTATATAAATGACCCGTGCTTGAAAGTGGCTAAATGGCTAAGGGGATCTTTTGCTAGGTGGGGTAAAATTATGATGCAGAAAACTTCTAAACTGTTTTTAAGTACCAAAGAAAGCTGTCACAAACCGTGAAGAAAATTTCCAGAGTTGATTCGTGTGCTGAATACATGAAGGTTAACAGGGAAAGTTAAACTATTTTGTAAAACACCGTATCATTAAAAATAGGGGTGTGTTGTAATCAATATACGCAGTGTATGGGCTTGGTTCCATTGGCCTAGCTAGCTTATAGAGCTAGCAAAGATACGACGCAGAACTTACGGAGATTACCAGACTGCAGAGGTAAAAAAAATCTAAATAAAAAACTGGCTTCCCATTAATTGAAACTTGCTGAAGAATTGGGAGGCTACTTTTCCTAACGGATACGCTGTCCAACACAGAATTTAATGAATTCCGAAATCAACCTTTACCATAGGCCTTTTTCCATGCGCAAAAAAGTTAAGTGCGAGAAACGGATTTTTTTGAGTGAAAAATGATATCTCAAAAATTAGGATCCGCTGAGAGATAAGGAGCTTTTTTCTCCAACCTGAGTACGCTGTTCAACGAAAAATTTAGTATGGCTACGTTAGTAGATCGTCGCTTGCCATCGGACCCACCAAACACTATTGTTGCGCACGCTGCACGGCCCGCTGTAATGATTTATTAGCTAGACTGAATTTGGCGAGTAGCCTGACTTGTCGGCTATTACAAAAGACGGCAGAGTTGCTTGAAGGTTCTTGGGCTGGTCATACCAGCGCATTTCGCGGCTCTTATAGGCAGTGTCCGCGATAAATTTCGGCTTCGGTTTTTGGTCGGAAATCAAATGTTCAGGGTCTCATTGGAGCACTGGGGTCGAAAGAACGACACAAACGAGCCCGAAAGAGCTCCACATGGCTCCGAGGTCCGCTCGCGCTAGCCCTTCCGCTCGCGGTCGAGTTTTCCGAGGAACAGTTCGGTACGCTTCCACATTAGCATTAGAGCGCGAGCGCGGCAGAGTTTTTTTTTGCACTGGGGCGCATTTGCGCACGCTGTCTACTTCAGGCCCATGCCCGCGCAACTCATCCACCGTTGAAATGTGACTTTCAAGAAGAAGAGCTGATTTTAGATGTTTCGCAGCGTTTTTATGATTCCTTTTTCACTGATGAAATAGTCGGACTCTATACCCTCGTTTTCTAGTGGAAACTCGAAAAAGATTCCAGTCGTGGACACTGCCTTTAAATGGCCTAACCCGTGCATGGGGGGAATATAAATATCGAGGCACTCGCGCTGTGAGTTGTGACTTTTTCATCCCTACTCACTCCACACTCAAGCCACAAAATTCCTTCCGAGAAAATTGCGTGACTTCTCTCTTTTCTGGAGGTGGGCAATGTCTCTCGGAACGGACCATTTTGCATTTAGCGCCAAAAGCTTATTTTCCCCTATTATAACGATAAAATGCAAAACTTTACGATATTGTGGCGAGGCCAGCCCCGCATTAATCAGGTCTTCCACAAACACTCGCAGTCAGATCGGATAACGATATGTTTGAAAGCGTATATATCGTCCATCACTGGATGAGGGATCGCCGCGTCGCTGTTTGGCGGGGAAAATTGCGCGATTATAGCCACTCTCATTTCGCTTTCCCGCGCGCAATTTTTCCCGCCAAGCAGCGACGCGGCGATCCCTCATCCAGTGATGGACGATACACTGCGTATCATGAAGATATGACATCCCCTGATTGTGTCGGTCTCGTGTTGGTTGAGTAACTCTGCCAATTCGAGACTCTAAAGCCTCAGCAAAAGAGACTTGATGCTCATGTACAAGTCAGCATGAAGTCTTAATTTTCCGCATTAAATTCACTGTATGGGTGAATCTGCCGGTAGGATAGGTGAGAATGAGGTGAATATCCCGTGAAAATGGTGCGAACTGGCAGCGAGAGAGGGTCCAATTTACCCCGAAAATGAGGTGAATTCACCTCGAAAAATGGGTGAGTTTACCTCGAAAATTTCACGAATTTGAAGGTCCACAGGGCAAGAAGCCCCGCCATGGCCGCAACTTGGGCGTAAGGGGTCGTTTATACTTCCGCCGCGGAGCGGCGCGGCAATAAGTGGGACGGCGCGGCGCGCCGCTTGAAAATCGCGCCACCAGGATGTGTAATCGGGCTGCGTCGAATTTACGCGGCGACGTCGCAGAATGACGTTTAACATAGCCTGGAGTAGCTCTGACATAACACAAGGCCGATTGTAATGAGTGATTTCTTGTGCAAAAGAAACATCTGTAATTTTTCGTACCATAACACAGCACCCGGAGGCGGATAGATCTTCGAAAACGAATTATCTGTAAAAAAAATGATTTCAAAAGCTAAGAAAATGATCTTTTCACAACCCAGCCTACTCTAAACAACGCCCAGGACCTTGGAAGGAATTTTAGAGATGAATCAGAAGAACAAAATTGAGAATGTGTATGAAATAACAGCAAAAGAAGCATTCTATGTCAATGCGGATCGCACGCGGCCGCCGCGCCGCCTGCTTTCCTCGTGCGGCGCGGCAGCACCTGAGCGGCGGCCGCGTGCGGAACCGTTGGAAGATTTCAAGCAGAAAAACTCTAAACGCCTCGCTGCGCCGCCAGGCGGCGCCGCTTGATCGATATGGCTGTATTGCATCTCGCCGCGCCGCGGCGGAAATATAAACGACCCTTAATCTTCACCGAGGTCTGCGGTGAGGATCCATCCTCTGCGGACCGCGGCGTAACTCGCCCCCTTCCCGCCGTGAGGATACCCAGTGTATCCTCCCAGCAGCCAAAATTATGCTGGCCTCCGGAGAGTGACCTGAAGTCACCTTTCAGGGCCGGCATCAGAATGCCGAATGAGGACTCTAGTGAGATGAGGCGGCTTTCATACCGGCTGTGCTCATGGTAAAGACATCGAGACGTGATCAATCGTTTTATCATGTTTTCGCCGAGATTTTTTCACTTGTGTAGAAATTTCTGACATGCCAGCAACGGCGGTAATTTCACCCTTTGCGCTGAGTGATATCCAACCGCTCAGCAAATTCACCCTTTACGTGGATAAGCTTTGATGACGGCGCTAAAGGTGAATTTGATGCCTAATGATAACAGAGCGTGATAAAGGCCGCTTTCCCCGAATCATCAAGTCTCGAATCGGCAGAGAAGATAGATCTTTTTAGTCAATACTACTACTATGATCAGTGGCCGTATTAATGAAACTTCAGGGCCCGTAGTAATTCCAAGTCAGCCGAGCGAAGACGGTTGGCGGCACACGGCTGGCTGTAGCAAGCAATAACGATCGAGGGCTGTGGTTAGTCGTATTGATGCCGGATGAGTGCAACGAATTCAGGGTTGGAGTGTTCCGCCAGGGGCTTGATTTTTTAGAGAACTCATCATATTGACCCTTCGCCAGAAAGTATGGCCTGTCTCAGGTCCGATATGTACCAGAACTTCACCAGAAGTTTCCCTGTAATCTCTGGCAGACGTGCAATTATCTTTCTTTTACGAGAATCAACTTGAGAATTTCCAGTAATTTTCGGTTTTTGTTTACTCTGTTAAATTATCAGACATATACTGTGCCCTATCTGGGCCGAATTCCGGTCCATATTTGCGTCTCGACACGCTTTGCGACCGCACGTGCTCGAGTGAGTCGGGTTTCCAGCTCCAAAGCCGACTCGATGTGGGTTTTATACAACTTTCTCCAATTTAGCTTAGTTTCCAGTTTCCGAAATCCATCTAGAGTCAGTAGATCGGCGGCTGTGGCATTGTAAACTCTTCCGACTCTGGAGCGTGCGGCCGCAAAGCGTGTCGAGACGCAATTGCGGACCGGAATTTGGCCCAGATAAGCACAGTACAAGAAGATTCTCCTTGGACTAGTCACCTCCCGAAATCGATCAAAATGTGACGCCGTAAGCGCATATACGAACGCTTCATCCAACAATTGCTCGCGCGGACCTACTCGCGCTAAGGCCGATTCCCAGCAAAGCGCGACTGGCGACGCTACGTAGTGTTTTTCATCCACTTCTGCGAAAATCGATGAGGCTGATATGCATGGTTACGGTCACGTGTAGCGCAATGTGGCAACGCCGCCGTATCGGTCCCCACTTACCCGCATGCGCGCACCACACGCACACTCACGCGCATTCGCGAAAATGCATGCAAGCACCTGCGTGTGTATACGCGCAAGGGCACATGTGCTTTTATGTATATATGCGCACACCTGCCTCGTATACGCAAGCACACAAAACTCACGGAGATTTATGCGCGTTTATGGGTGCTCATGCGCGCATGTACAGTGGCTCATACGCGTACACAAAAACGAGCACATCCTTGCGTCCTTACGTGTACACAATTGCATTCATGCGCGCGGTGATTGAATGCACACACACGCACGCATTCACATGAACGCAAACGCAATCATCACTTCCGTTCACGGACGATCATATGCGCACACTCAGTTCTGCGCACGAGAACGCACGCGCATGCTGATGATTGCGCAGACACTGTCTATGCAGTGACACGCCCGCATAATTACATTCGTATTCAGAAACGCGCGCATATTCACGCGCTCTATTACGTACAGTCAGCAGGGATCGCACTGTTGGTTTGCGTTTTTTACTGTTCGTTGGCGCATGTTTGATGCACATGTTATAATCGCGCCAGCGCACAATGAAGACACCAAGTATTTATGTAATCCTGGTCAACTTTCAAACACATGCGTGCTTTACCCGTGTTTACGCAAACACATTACCCGCATTTGAATAAACACACCCGTGTGAACACACACATAGACACATCTTGCGCACACTTAAGAGCGCAGTTGCGCATAGGCAAGCGCTCGCAAAACGCGCGGGCAAGCGCGCGCGTACAAGCACACAAAAGCAAAGTCGTTCACATATGTGCACGCGCACTTACCATCGCATGCGCATGCACACATACGCTAACACGCACGCGTATACACATACCTACGCACGCGAGCGTAGGCATAATTATGTTGATAGTTACGCCAAAAAATCCGGTCGAAAAACAGAAGATGCTTGCGTTTTCCTCAACAGTTCCTGACAGGCCGCGACGCTGCGATGGGCGTCTCTCTAGACGCGATTACTTCAACGACTATCGCAACCAGCGTACGCGTCATCACCTTCGCGAAGTCCTGGATCACGTCATCTTAAGGCCTACCTACTTTCCATTACATTCTGACGACGTCATATGAAGTCCTACAGATTTCCACGATATCCTTCTGACGTCATCTGAAGCCCTATCTATTTTCCACGATGTCCTGCTGACGTCACCTGAAGCCCTATCTATTTTCCACGATGTCCTGATGACGACATCTGAAGCCCTACCTACTTGCCATGACATCCTGACCACGTCATCTGAAGTTCTACAGATTTCCACGGCGTGCTGCTGATGTCATCTGAAGCCGTAACGCCTTTTCACGACGTCCTGACGACACAATCTGAAGTCCTACAGATCTTGCTGACGTCGTGGAAAGGTTTGAATCTCGTGTGTCGCAACTTTACGTCTCTTGCGAAACTTCAGCTCAAGTCGTGAGTTGCTGATTTGTAACTTACGACTTGTGCTGATATTGCAATGCTAATTCGCTTTCCGGCTGATTTCTCTGGTCCATCTGACTTCTGTCAGAGTTATCGACCCGGCCAGGTATTGCGCCGGTGCCCTCGCCTGCTATCCTTCAACGTGCGCGTCCGTATGCTAACAGCCGGTTCTCAGGTCAACAGTCCGGCTGATTCAATCAGCCGGACTAGGGGTTTACTACGGGCCCAGAAAGCTTCCCGGGAAGGTTAAAACCTTCCCGCTGTCGGACGAGTTTTCCGCCATCCATTTACCCGGCTACCCGACGGGTAGACGGGAAGGTTCCTGGTTACCCGGCGGGTAGACAGGTAGGTTCCTGGCTACCCGGCGGGTAGACAGGTAGGTTCCTGGCTACCCGGCGGGTAGACCGATAGGTTCCTGGCTACCCGGCGGGTAAACAGGTAGGTTCCTGCCTACCCGTCGATTGAAGACGGGTAATATCTTCCCGTCAATGAGCTTTTGCAGTTTCCGTCTTCCATTCATTGAGTTTCGTGTTGCTTTTATTTCTCTATTCGACCTCATATTTGTACATGACTTACATTTTGGAAGGCACTTCCTGTAGCTCTCGCAATGTGTCAACTCGTGCTGAATTCTGTCTCTGTAGCTTTCGCTAAACCTTTAAACCGATCGCTTCTCTTCCTCATTTGTTTTATGCTTGATGGCCAGACTCTCTTGATTTGAAATTCAATTTTTTCTTGAGAGTTGGATGCATTGAACATGTCACATATGAAGAGCATTCTTTGAAAAAAATTCACTTTTTTCTATTTATCGCTAGAATTCCCTCAAAATAGAGAGAGTATCGAAATCAATGAGCTACCGACAGGATTTTTTTAATATAAGACCAACCAACAAGTTTAGTTTTCACTTTAATAAATTAATTAACTCGAATTCCAAATTTCGCATTTTACAATATTTCGATTTCTTGCGATTGGATAAACCAGCAAATTCAATGTTTGCCATCCTGAACGGAATAAATCCATTTTTGCAATCCTTAATCCACTTAATTAGATTATCTTACTTTCTGGTACACTTTCTATGGCGTCCGGCGCACTCTTACATGGGACCCGTACACTTTCTATGGCGTCCGGCGCACTCTTACATTGGTCCCGTACACTCTGTCCGGCGTCCGGCGCACTCTTACATGGGTCCCGTACACTTTCTATGGCGTCCAGCGCACTCTTACATGGGCCCCGTACACTCTATCCGGCGTCCGGCGCACTCTTACATGGGTCCCGTACACTTTCTATGGCGTCCGGCGCACTCTTACATGGGTCCCGTACACTTTCCATGGCGTTTGGCGCACTCTTACATTGGTCCCGGACACTTTCTATGGCGTCCGGCGCACGCTTACACTGGTCCCGTACACTCTATCCGGCGTCCGGCGCACTCTTACATGGGTCCCATCCACTTTCTATGGCGTCCGGCGCACTCTTACATGGGTTCCGTACACTCTATCCGGCGTCCGGCGCACTCTTACATGGGTCCCGTACACTTTCTATGGCGTCCGGCGCACTCTTACATGGGTCCCGTACACTTTCTATGGCGTCCGGCGCACTCTTACATGGGTTCCGTACACTCTATCCGGCGTCCGGCGCACTCTTACATCGGTCCCCTACACTTTGTATGGCGTCCGGCGCACTCTTACATGGGTCCCGTACACTTTTTATGTCGTCTGGCACACTCTTACATGGGTTCCGTACACTTGTTAATGGCCACGTGAGGGCGTATGGGCGTCGCAGTGCTTATTCAAATCTCTGCGTTTCGCGCCTCCGTGAACGCGCGTCGCGTGCCTGCGTCGCAGTCTTCCCGTTGATATTTTTGAGCACTTCATAGAGTCGGTTGTTCAATCTATGAAAGGGGCGTGACCGGGTAGGTGCGTTACCTACCCGGTCACGCCCCTTCCCGCTCGAAAACTTTCATTAATACGGCCACAGGATGTAAAATAACCCCCGTTTTCCTCTTTCGGGTGAGGTTAGATGATTGTGCACTTTTCTAGATTAAATTTGTTTCAAATCGCGTATCAAAAAGATAGGACACCCCTGGGTAAAATCGGATTTCTCTTCCGATAAAATTGTTGGATCACAAATTCAATGGTTGATAAGCTTCCCTCGCACCTTTACTGCCACAAATACTTGATCTCGTATACTTTCAACCGAACTTACCTGGTTTGCAAGTCGATCTTGCTCCATTTCTCGGTTATTGTCTGTTGAAGCGCAGAAATCGAGAGAAATCGCCAGCCATTGGCTCAGACTCGACGATCCCAGTGATTCACAGTGGAAATATCCCAGTGATTTTACATTTTGTTGAGATCAGGACTGTAGCCTATCCACTATGGACAAAACAGTTATTGCCGAGCAAAAAAAGCCAACCTCAGACCTGCTTACGTGAACTATCTGGTTGCCTTGCTAGAAACTGCAACTTAGTAAGTGTTACTGTTATATCCTCTGGTGCTCAATGGAGATCATCTGACTGCTGGCGAACCCAAGCTGTACACGTCGTTGACGGGCAATCGTTTTGACGGATTATGGGAGATCTACGTTTGCAGTTCTGAAAGCCAGCTACCCTCGAATTCCTTTAGTAGCACTTCCGACCATTAGACCCATTGAGAAAAGAATCGTTTTCGTCAGAAACCATCGCCTATACACCAATAGTCGAAGTAGCTGTCCACTTTGGTCGTCAGAACTGCGGTCGCAGATCTCCCATAATCCGTCAGAGCAATTACCCGTCAGGAACGTCTACAGCTTGCGTTCGCCAGCTGTCCGATGATCTCCAGTGAGTACCAGAAGATATCAGAGTAGAACCTACTTTCATTTTCTCATGTTTTCGGGCGGCGAAATTGCAATTTCTAGCAGGACAACCAGAAAGTTCACGTGAGCAGGTCTTATGTCGGCTCCTTTGCTCGGCAATAACTATTTTGTCCAGAGTGGCTAGTCTACAGTCCTGGCCTGAACAAAATGGAAAGACTGTGAGATATTTAGATCGTCGGGTCTGAGCCAATCGCCGACAATTTCTCTCGATTTCTGCTCTCCAACAGGCAATAACCGAGAAATGGAGCAAGATCTCTTTGCAAAGGCTAATAAGCTTATTGTTAGTCGAAAGTATGCCAGATCGAGTATTTGATTTGATAAAGAAGCAAGGAGGGTCAATCGATCACTAGATTTGTGATCACACAATTTTGTCAGACGAGAAATCCGATTTGACCAAGGGGTGTCCAATCTTTTTGATACGCGATTTAGAATATAAATTTATTCTAGAAAAGAGCACAAACATTCGACTCAAAGGAGGTATACGGGGGTTTATTTACATTCTAATCACAGTAGTAATGACAAAAAAGATCTATCTTGTCCAACAAAAACGAGACCGACAAATTCAGAGGGTATCCTGTCTTTATGATACGCAGTCTACTAAGGCATCTTTCATAGTCCTCACCGCAAGCGCGGCACGCGCGTGACGCGCGGGAGGGGCGGTGGACTATGAAAGTTCTTACCGCGCGGCACGCGCGGGATGCGCGGTAAGAACATTCGTAGTCCATCAGCACCGCCATAGCGGCGCCGCCCAAACCGCCGTGGCGGTTTTACCGTTTCAATCAATCACTGCTTCTCGATTTGAGTCCACTCCAACATGAATAATTTTGTGACTATCCTGCGCCACCGCATACGCAAATGCAAGCCAGGAATTTCTGTACAAGTCCCAGTTGAGGCTCGACTTTTACCCGCACCGCCATGGCGGTGCCGCTGGAGATTTCATAGTGGCTTTCCGCTCGTCCCGCGCGTGCCGCGCGGTGAAAAGTTTCATAGCACCCCGTTCGTCCCGCGCGTGCCGCCCTTGCGGTGCGGACTATAAAAGATGCTTAATGAAAAGCAGTGCGCGCTTAAATGTCAGAAACGCGAAACAGCCTCTGTCGAGATCACTATTTCTGCTCATAAAAGGAACATTACCCGCTATCGATAGTCATTCTTCTCGGTGTAGTGAGCGTAGTGGTTGTTCTTGTCCTAGCTCTTGTTTTTCTTGCGTTCTCGATTTCTGCCGTAGTCAGATCAGGGTCGATGGTGGAATCAGTGGCACGCTCTCGGCTAGCTGTTGTATGATCTGGTCGTTGCAACTGTGAAGGCTCTGTATGGCCTGTGTTTTGATCGAAAAATGTGCGAGTGGCTGACGATGATTGAGGAGACGAGTACAAGGGTTTCGAATCATGGTCTTCACTGCTATTTCGACGAACGCGCTTACTGGCAACCCTCTCTTTCTTTCTCCACTGCCGTAATGGAAAGCTTGTTCCTGAAATGTTTTCTTTGAACTCCAGACTCTTCTTCAAACCAGTACCTAAATTTCCAAACTATGCATTAGATGCCACGTCTTTTTTTATGCGCTTACCGAGGGCAATGGGTGGACAGTCGGTACGGATTACACTGACCGTTTTGTTCTGAAGATGCAGTTACCTCCAACTCAAAGTACGCCGTCAAGAGGGAAAAAGGGCCTGTGGCATAGGTCTCGACTCTACGAGACGTGTTCAATGGCCGTATTCGTGAAACTACGGGAGCCTCCCGGGAAAGTTTTTAGAACCCCAGCCGATGTATGCGGAGGGCGAACTTTGGCCCGTGCCGGGAGGTTCCCGTTGTTTCATGAATACGGCCGCAGATCAACCACTAGGTGATTAAAAAATTTTCAAGGGAAGTGACTTTAAGGCACAGTCCAAACTCAGGGACAAAATCTGAGATTTCCACATAACTGTGGAGTAGACCCATCCTATATAGAACCTGCCAAGTGCTGGCTCTCAACTCCTACAAAGAAGCGAGATGAAGGAGGAGGCCACCCTGGGGCGCCCACATTAGGAAGCCGCTTTGGCACGCCCCATTTAAGATCCTTCGAGCTCGCCAGTGGCAAGATGAGCGATGGTTTTCTATCAATGGCCCGTTCTTCCCTTCATTTTCAACTTTTCTCTTTACTCAGGTCAGCTCGCATAGATCGGCTGCAAGGGACGGAAGTTACAAGCCTCGGACAACTCGTCCACCACGCTTTCGTACCTCAACTTTCGAGGAGCCATAACTACGTTCCCAGGGGGTCTTGTACGATTCCAGAGGCATAATTGAAATCAGCGTGGGCCGTTTTTAAGATATGCAGTGAAACCGAAAACCGATTCTTAGGTTGGACTGTGCCTTTTAGGGAATGGCATTCTCCTATGATGCTCCATTTCGCAGCATCCGATTGAGTCGGAAGTCAAGTGCTAAAAAAAGCAAATTTCCAAATTTTAACTTAATCGGAAATTGAGAAGAAACAGAAGAAATAATTAAAATGGTGAACATCTTTGTAAATCGGCGGGACACTCATCGTTCTTTTCCATTCAGATGATGAAAAACTCTGATATCAGATACTCGATCCCGCTATCGATCAGTGTTGCCTTACACCCTTTTCCGTTGCAAAACTAGTCGGGGGCTGGGTCGCAAAAATAAATGAAAAGATTCGTCTAAAAAAGTGAAAATTTGTGCCGGTGTCATTTGCCTGATAGCATTATCAGTCATAGTTTTCATGGAAACTCAAAGGCACAGTTCAACCTCAGAATCCTGTTTCTGATTTTCCACCTATCTTGAAAGCGGTCCCACGCTGATTCCAATGATGTCTCTGGAATCGTACAAGACCCCCAGGGAACAGAGTTGTGGCCCCTCAAAAATTGAGCTGCGGAAGCATGGTAGACGAGTTGTCCGAGATTTGTAACTTCCGTCATTTGCATTCGACATATGCGAGCTGACCTGATTGAAGAGATAGGCTGAGAATGAAGGGAAGAAGGGGACTATTGATCGGAAACCATTGCTCATTTCGTCACTGTTGAGATCGAAAGATCGTAAAAAGGGCGTGCCGAAGTGGCTTCCTGGTGTGTGCGCCCCAGAGTGGCGTCTTCCCTTATCTCGCCTATTCGCAGAAATCGAGAGCTCTCACTTGGCAGGGTCTACGTTACAATTATGTGGAAGCCTCAGATTTTGCCCCTGAGCTTGGACTGTGCCTTTGATTGACATACTTCAATTTCTGGAGTCGTATTCGTCAACAACCCGCCGAAGGAAGTCGACGGGAAGCGGAAGGGATGATACCGCTTGCGGCACAGAAACAGATCAACCCATCTTACACTACAGTTCATCTACGCAATCGCGTTCAGTCCGCAAAGTACGGGCTGATTGAGAAAGCGTGTTGCGGCGCGGTTTCGAGGATCCTCAGACAGGGATGCCCGGTTGGTCCGACATCCCTGCCTGATCCTCGAAACCGCGCCGCCACACACTTTCGCAATCGGCGCGCACTTTGCGGACTGAACGCGATGGCGAAGATGAACTGTATGCGAGACGGGAATGCAAAATGGTTCACGCATCAATGTCACTGCGAAAAGAATTAAAACTCTTTTGCAAAGCGGCCATTTTTCAGCGAAGCGAGGCAAAAAAATCCGGCCGTTACGAGGGAAGCCAGTGGAGGCGAGGGGTGACCGTGGAGCGCGTGCTTTGTACTGAATTTTCACCTCATCATCCCTTCGAATTCTTGGCGAATTGATGGCGAATACGACCTCTGACCGCGGTATCATTCATTCTTCAACTGAAGCCTGAGTGTCCCCCCCCCTCTCCGACTACTTTTGCACCCTTTTTCTTACTCTTGCAGCCGCAGCAAGTGCCACTTCATCGGCCGCGGCGGAACCATAGTTAAAGGCAGTGTCCACGATAGAAACCGTCCTCGAGTTTCCACCGGAAAGCCTATGGCAGCGGCAATGTCGAAAGAACGCATAAGAACGCAAAGGTCAACCGAACGTTGCTCGACACGACGCGGTTGCGTCACGCCTCTCGTAAACAAAATTGATGATAATAATTTGATAAAGGGGAGGGTATAAAAGAAGTGGAGAGCGGTGTGTCTTCATTCACTTACCGTCCTTCTCCATGGGTCAGCAGTTGAAGATCTGCCTGCACTAGAAATTCGGAAAGAGCACCACCGGAGGTATAACAAAATCGGTGTAAAAACTTAGAAAATTATAGAGCCGTGACGCTACCGCGCCGTGTCGAGCAATGTTCGGTTGGCTTTTACGTTCTTATAAAGAACATCTACGAAAAAGCCCCTAATTGCCTTACAAAGCCCTGAACACCTGTGTAAAGCGCGATTCCAGCGCACTCCCCTCAAAGCACAGCCCAAGCTACAGTTAGTTGTACACGATCAAATTTTCGAAAGATTTTTCGATTTTTTTGTTTGCTTCCGTTCGAAATTTCGTCGAACAAATTTTTTTTCAAATTTCGCTCGTTCAAAATTTCGTCGAACGATTTTTTTTCGATTTTCGTTCGTTCGAATTTTCATCGAACGAAGTTCTTTATCTCGGATAGCTACGTCTATCTCGGATGAGCGATGAACATGCAAAACGACATGTCTACGGAGATCGGACGGAGACGACGAGCCGCCTTGTCTGCACTTGGATCTGCGGGAGGTAAAGACACTAGCACGTTAGGACAGGGGCTCTCTACACACCGAGGGAGGAGTTGTCTCGCCTTTCGCGGCTCTAATTCCACTCGGGACCACTTCGTTCGCGTTGAGTGGCGTGACGTTTCAAATTGCGGAAACGGGACAACCTCTCACTCGGTGTGTAGAGAGCCCCTATCCCGAGCACGTTTCTTCAACACCACGGTGCTACCTGCGTTATGCTTTAGAACCGAGACATGGCCGGAACCGTAGGCGACCACACAGGCCATAAGTACAGCTCACAGGACCTTGAAACGCAGACTACTGAAGACTAGTCGTTGTGCCCAGCGAGCCGGTGGCCTACGCAGTGCTGATCTTCGGAAGCAGTCGCAGTCAATGAATCCTCTCTTCTTCATGGCCCAGTTCAAACACCTATGGGCAGGACACGTGCTGCGCCGCATGGATGACCGATGGAGCCTCCGTACAAGAGTCTGGGTACCACATGATTGCCGCCGGCCTCTAGGCCGTCCTCCCACAAAATGGAACTTCAGACAGAGTTAAGACGTTCTGGACCGAGCGAGTGCTTCCAGAAAGTCACCTTCACTGGATGCTCGGGATCGATCGAGCTGGTTGAAATGTGGTCCACACGGCGGCGACGCGCAGTGAAGATGGATAATCAAGGTATCAAGGTAAGGAAATTTTTTCGATTTTCGTTCGTTCGAGGTCTAATTTTTCGAAATTTTTTTCAAATTTTCGTTCGATTTCGAAAACGCCCCTCGAACCTTCGGTTACGCTGTTTCGTTATTGCTCGGGCCGTACTGTCGTGGGCATGAGCGGACAACTCGCCTGCTCGAATAAGTTGTGCTTGGAGCTGGGGAATATAAAGTCTTTCTTGCTCTAATGAGTCCGGGCGGAGCAAGCTGCGTAGCGATCGGTCATGACAAAATATAACACTGATTAAGAGACTTCGACAGATTAGGCCCAATAAACATCACTTCGACCTGCTCTAAATAGGGGAGAACGCTCGCGAGAAGAAATTGAACACGTGTGGAATATTCCTTCTCTGACTGAGCGGTGCAAATAAAGCGTTGAGTCTAGTTTCCAAAAAAAAAATATCCGAAATTCCAAAAGAGTATCGAAAAGAGTTCCTCAACGAACGAAATTCAAAAAATTTTGAAAATTTGGACGACCTTCAAAAAACGAAATTTCGATTCGTTCATTCGACCTCCGAAATATTGAAAGAATTTCGAAATTTGTTTGTTTGAAATTTTTTTTCGAACGAGTTTCGAAAAAAATTCTGGATTTCGAGTTGTTTCGTAATTCGTTCCTTCGACCTCCGAAATTTCGTTTGAGATTTTTTCGAGCGAAATTTTTTTCATTCTTCATTCATTCGAAATTTTTTCGAACGAAAATGTTTCATTTCTTTTTTCGAGCGAAAATTTTTCGATTTTCGTTCGTTCGGAATTTGTTTGAACGAAAATTTTTTGATTTCCGTTCGTTCGATTTTTTTCGCACGAATTTCTTTCCAATTTTCGTTCGCTCGAAAACCTTTCAAACTTCGTTCGTTCGACATTTTTTTTTCGAAATTGTACAATTATAGTCCAAGCTCAAGGGCGGAATCCGAGATCTCCACATAATTGTGAAGTATGTAGTCCTCCCCATAAAACACCTGCCAAATGCGAGCTCTCGATTCCTCCGAATAAGCGATAGAAGGAAGCCACCCTGGGGTGCCCACGACTGGAAGCCACTTTGGCACGTTCCTTTTACGATCTTTTGAGCTCAACAGTGGCGAGATGAGCGATGGTTTTCCGATCAATAGCCCCGTTCTTCCCTTCAATCCCAGCCTCTTTTTTTATTCAGGTCGGCTCGCCTACATCGGTAACAAATGACGGATGTTACAAGCCTCGGACAACTCGTCCACCGTACGAGTTGTCGAAGTCGAACCTCGAAGCTAACCGTCACGGCGGCTGCGGGAGGTGCAACTCATATTTTTCTAATTTGTGTACACTAGGATTCGTCCAAATGCGCGAACGTGCATTGAAATCAGCCTCATCTTTCTGTAAACAGAGACCTTATTTAAACCTTTTCCTATAAAAATCGGTTGAGTTGTGTTTTTAAGGGGGTGATGAATATCTCGTCCACCACCTCCAATTCAAGGCACTGATAAGCAACCAAAATTGGGATTCACAATTCTTCTGAAGCAATCAGGGCTCCCACTCGCACACTGGGTCTCACCCTCTTGGAGGTTCCAATCCCCACCCTAAAACCGGGGAGCACCCTGCGGACATGGACGAGTTACACACCGCAGCCGCCGTGACGGTTGGCTGCGAGTGTGCTCCCGCAGCTCAATTTCGAGGGACCATAACTCCGTTACCAGGGGTTCGTGCATGATCCCAGAAACATTATTGGAATCAATGTGGGGCCGTTTTCAAGGTAGGCAGGATAACAGAGAAACGATTTTGAGGGTGCAACTAAAAACTGAAAAGCAGCAACTGAAAAATCGATTCCGGGAAGAAAACAAGCTGTGAAACTAGCTAGGAGGGGCCACTTTAGAAATCAGTTGGAAAACAAATAATACCGCTTTCAGAAATCGAAGTGTTTCCATGTAGTCTGCACGAAAACAATGACTGACAACTCAGACAACAGGTGCGGACTGACCGCTGGGAATCAAGGCCTCTCCGGGCGGTGCGCCGGCAAGCTGCAGTAAACTCCAAATACCGTGCGGTACCGATTGCCACAAGGGCATGAAATGATGATATCAGTTGCATTGCTATATCAGACCGACCGACTCAAACTCTCAAATGAAAATTGCAGAGTATTTTATGGCTCTGTGGCAATCGGTACCGCACGGTATTTTTCGTCTAGTGCAAGCTGCGGGCGGATCGCTGCTCATCGTGTCTTACAGTCGTCATAAAATCTGGGTTGGTGGAATGTCATGTTCCTTTGAAGGAATTCACTCCAATGCTTGTGGAATGAGGTTCTTCATGACCATTTCGTCAGTGTTGTCGAGAGCAGCAGTTGGGAGCATTGAAATGCAGGTATTTGAGTGAACATTGAAGTAGCTGGGGCAGCAATTAAAGTGGGTGAAGCTCCGGTAGAAAGCAGCGTGTTGGTGCAACCAGGGGAGCATAAGGGCCTAACCTGCTATGCACTAGTAGGGGAAACCTACAAGTGTTCCAACTCGACGAGCAACTCGATATGAAATTCCTCAGTGCCGCGTTTCAACCGCACGACTTCACGGTCACATAAAACCTTATTCCATGAATGCCGGAAAGAAATCCTCGCAAGGAGCATGACATCATTTCACTGACCTACGCTTCATCATGACGATAAATGAATGGAGCTGTTTTCAAATACTCTTATCATGACCACTGGGTCACTGTGGGTAGAATCTGCGGTTTGAATTTTATAATTCTGGCAGAGTCTTGACTTAATCGGTTGGCTTTCGCCTGACGCGGTCATTCCGCATCTTCACCGAGGTGTGCCGTCCTAGTAGTCAGCCGTGTCCATTTTTCACGGTCTTCAGCCACAATTTGAACACATTCCATCCAGCTGTCACTATTCCATTTCCTGCGAAAAGAAACATCGCGCCTGAACTGTCTTTCGATGCCGAGTGACTTTAAATCCTCTTTAACCACATCCGTCCAGAACTTTCGCCTACGCCCAGGTGGCCGTTTCCAGACAGGATTTGGAAGCATTTTTAAAGCGTGTTGTACGAGACGATCCGGCGTTCTTCTTAGTATATGCCCGAGCAGTCGAAGTCGACTTTCCATTGCTGCTTGAGATGGCGTTAGGAGATGCTGGCACCTCCCTCGTGTCAAGCGTTGATGTACTGCGTCGATATTCTTGTAAAGGTCTTCGTTATGGCATACACGCGGCCAGAAATATCCAAGCAAACGCCTAAAAAGCTTCCTCTCCGTGCAATCCAACCTTTCCATCTGCGTTTTCGGTGCTGCCCACGTCTCCGATCCGTACATCATGATAGGGCGAATAGCGGATAGGTAGACGCGCAACTTGACTTCCTTCCCGATGGTGGTAGACCACAAACACTTGGTTAGAGAATTGAATGCAGACGTAGCTTTCGCACTTCGTTGTCGAATATCCGCTGCATAACTACCATCGTTCTTCAGCAAACAGCCCAAATAACAGAAATCGTCCACCAGTTCGATACGTTGTCCGTCCACACAAACTCCAGTTGAAGGCCTCTGAGAGACCCACATCTGCTTGCATTTGTCGGGACGAAGACGAAGTCCATAGGCTGCGGCATACTTCGCAACGAGGTTCACAATCCTTTGCAGTTTTGCGTTGTTTTCAGCGAATAACACAATGTCGTCGGCGTACTCCAGGTCGACAAGGGAGCGTCCTGATGGTGTTAGGATCACATCCGCAGGAAACTGTTCTGCAACTCTACGCATGATGTCATCAACGGCGAAGTTGAAAAGAAAAGGTCCTGCAACGGCTCCTTGCCTTACTCCTGTTTTCACCTCGAAAGCTGACGTAAATCCGACAGGTGTACGAACTGCTGCTGTTGTTCCTTTGTTCATGTCCTCGATTAACCGAACATACTTTTTCCGGGACTCCATCTGCTCGCAGAGCATTGAGCAATCGATCACGATGAGGAGAGTCGAACGCGGCTTCAAAGTCCAAAAAAGCAAGCTGTAATGGCTTCGAAAACCGCTGCCACGATTCAATTACTCTTCTCACGACGAACACTTGGTCGATGGTCGATCTTCCAGGTCGAAAACCGGCTTGCTCATCTCTGGTCGTTCCTTCACGATGTTTGATAAGTCGCTCGAGAATGATACGTTCTAAAACCTTGTACATGACACGAAGTAGAGAGATTCCTCTGTAGTTCTTAAGATCCGTGACGGATAGCTTCTTGTGAAGAGGTACGATGATCGCATGTCTCCACGAATCGGGTATCCTTTCGCTCATCCATATGGCACGGATGGTGTTGGTCATTTCACGAATTCCAGACGGGAGGAAGAGCTTTCAGCATTTCAGCAGTGATGTTGTCATCTCCACCTGCCTTTCCATTCTTCATTTTCCGGACACAATCCAAAACTTCAGACTCAGTCGGCGGTTCCTCACTGACATCGTAATGTGCTCTCTGAACATGCGGGAGCTCAGGTACTGATGGCGCTGGACGATTCAGTAGTGAACTGAAGTAATCCTTCCATATTGGCAGCGTCGCATCACCAACTGCAACTCCATTGGTAGTGTTCAAGACAGGAGAACATCTCTTCATCTTCCCGCTATACTGTCGCAGCAACGTGTAGGCTTTCCTCGGATTCTTCTCCTCCCAAGCCTTCTCGAACTCCTTAGCTCTACACGTCCACTCTCGTTCGCGGTCACTTTGAAGCTGCCGACGCAACTTCCTCCTCAGACGCTTCTCCTCCACGAAGTTTCCTGCAGTTCGGAGAGCACATACTCTGTTGTAGGTAGATGTTGTTTCTTCTGAGACGTAGGCGAACTTCTTCTTAGGCTGTACAACCGGGAGTGCCTCTTTCGAAGCGTCCTGGATGCATTTGACAAAAGAATCCGCGTCGCAAAGTTTCTTCTTAGTCCGTACTCCGATGTGAATAGAAACGCGTTGTCGGAAATTCCTTCTGCACTCTTCATCTCTGAGACTTGTCATGTCAATCCTCTGGAGAGGCTGAGCCCCTCGCTTCCTCTTATGAATCCTCGCAGTGAAGTTCAACAGAACAGGACGGTGATCCGAATCGAATGCGACATCCCACACAGCTCTAGATCTTCGAAGGTCCGATACTGGAATATTCCTCGTCAGGACATAGTCAAGCTGTAGTTTCAAAGTTGTCATCTTCCGCTTCCGCTGCTCTTCTGGAGATAGCCGGGTTGGTCCCTGCCACGTAAGCTGATGGCGGCGATGATTCCTCTTGAATGTCGATGCAATAATCAGACCACTGCGTTCACAAAGTCGACAAGGCGGTAGCCATTGTCCGATGTTTGCTCCACTGGGTAGAACCATTTACCGAGTACTTCGGATTCCTGATCAAGTCCCATCTTCGCATTTGCGTCAATCCCCACGACAACAGCATGTTGACAAGGTATCCTGGCCAGCAGCGTATTGAGTTCCTCATAAAACGCATCCTTCGAATTGTCTTCGGCGGTTTCAGTGGGCGCATGAGCACTCACTATCCACAGATTGAATCCTCTGTGATCCCGCAGTCGCACGAATGCATTCCGACACGACGTTGAGCCGGACTCCTTGACCATACCATTGAAATCCTTCCTTACAGCTATTGCACAGCCTCCCACTCTCCTATCGTCAGCGTTACCGCAGTAGATGGTGTACTCTCCGACGCTGATGACGGGTCTATCCTTGAGGCGGGTTTCCTGCAAAGCACCAAACGGTGCATGGAAATAGCTCAGAAGTCTGGATAGCGCAGTTTTTTGGATATCACTCGACAGCGATCGACAGTTCGGGGTGGCGAAATTGTGGCAGAGTAAGTAAGCATTTCGAGGCCGATCCTGAAACATGACTCCAAGTGACCTTTATAGGATCACTCAGAGGCCGTAGAATAATTTCTGGCAGCTGAGGGATGTTCCCCACGGCTAGGGGGGGCGGGTGGTCCCGCACACGGAGACCGCGGTGGGAAACATCGGAATAACCTATATGAGGCATCGAGGGCGGACCGCTGGCTACTGGCGGGCGGATCGCTGGGTACTGGCGGGCGGATCGCTGGCTACTGGTGGGCGGATGGCGGGAGGGATGTCGACCCGCCCGCCAAATGCCAGCGATCCGCCCGCACCTACTGTCTGAGAACGCTATCAGGCCTATGATATTAGCACAAATTTTCATTTTCATTGATTAGACATTTAATTTTCTCGAATGACCCCCTCGACAAAACAATATTCAAATGGGGCGAATTTGTTCAATCCGTGCATCTTGGGACGTAATTTGATCATTTGATAACAGTATGTTTTGTCCGAGTAAATTTTTCCGTGGTGCAATGTGATCAATAGCCGTTGGGAGAAGTGGGAGGGGATTCCGCTTTACACAGAATTTCAGGGCCGAGTAGGGCTTCTTGGGGCTCCTTTTCAGGTGTCGCCACAGGCCCGAACCTTTCGAACTTCGGTGAGAACTCGGAAACGATTTTCATCGCGGACACAGCTTTAAGTATAGGGAACTCCGTGCGCATTCGCCTTCCCGTGAAGCCAACTCGCGTGCCGTGCCGCCGATCAATGCAGGCAAGCTCAATGGATGTCGTAGCAAGCGAGCATGTTGAGGGCGGTCTTGCTGTAAGGCGAGTACGACGATATACGGTGGACTGCAGCGACTGCGAGCATGGAGCTACGAGGGCCCGTTCGGCTCCTTAAAGGCAGTGGTCGCAATCAAATATGCTTGTCTTCTTTTCCTCTCTGAGCCCTTCTCTGGGTTTAGAGTGGGGTTTGAAACTATTTGGGGCGGGGGGGGGGGAGGGAACTCGAGAAAATGAAATGATTCATCCATGAAAATGAAAATTTGAGCTGATACCATATGCCTGATAGCGTTAACAGTCATTGTTTGCATGGAGACTCCATGGAAAGACTCCGGCTTCTGAAAGCGGTTTCATTCATTTTTTCAAGTGAATACTGAGTGCCCCCCCCCAAATAGTTTCATACCTAGAGTAGTAGAACCTATAAGAAAAAGTCGCGAAAAACCGCTATTTTGGGCCAAACTTCAAGCCTGCACTTTCTTGTCGTTTGATGGTGGACGAGCCCACTCCACATCATCGGCATCGATGGTCTCTAATATCAAGAACACCAGCTGGCTTGAATGTGAATTTCCATTTATTTATGTACTCATCTAGTCAAAAACATTGACCGAAGTGCTTTCTTTCTTTGTTCAACTGTTTTTATTGGGTAAATTTGCATTTATTTCTTCCTCTGGATGTCGACGATTTTTGACTGCTCGGCATGAGATTGCGATCTTTTTGGGCGGCGCTGTTCACGTGTGCACGAAGTGGCTTCTTTGGGTCTTAAAACTCAATTCTAGCCCGTTTGTCACCGCGCTACCTTCATAGTTTTTCAGCTGTTTTCGATCTAAGCTAAATGTTGTATTTTTTTCCGATAACAGTTCTCATCGCGACCACTGCCTTTAACAAATCATGCGTATTGATCAATCGTGTTCAAACAGGCTTTGACAGGGTTTCATGACGTATCACTCCGACAGACGTATATTTAACGTCAGGAGCAGATCGGGCCCCGAAGCTCTGTGCCGTCATTGTACTGCAGCTCTGGCTTCTTTCTAAGCTTTAACTGCGCACTAACCTCTGTTGCTCTTGTGCATTTGGTGATATTTCCTGTCAGGTTGAGAACTAGTGTCGTCCTGGAATTTCCCATCAACATCATGGAAACGATAGACATTTTTGCAAGCTCGGATACACTCGAAAGAGAGTAGACCCACATATGAGCAGTCTATCAAAACAACTGCGACGAGTAGAATGTGCAATGGAACTGACCCCTGCATGCCCCCATCGACGAGACAGATGGTGGTGCACACCCTTTTTATCTGTTTAAGTACTTTGAGAAAGTTGCATCAAACAAAAACAAATTTGTGATACCACATCCTTAATATTGATCACGGTACCACTCACCTTCTAGAGGGCTCTTCATATTCCTCACCGTCTTAAGGCCCCCGTCATAGTCGGTGGATCTACTGAGTCCCACCCGGTCGATACGCATCGAATTCCTGGAAAACGGGTGCAAAAAAATCAACCCACTGAGTCCGACCGCGACCGTCTGATGCCCACCGCAATCCCCCCGGTCGATACTGATATTTCTCACGCGTACAGGGGCGGGGACAATGCACCGACTGAGTCCGACTGAGTCCCACAGAAGTCATCCTCACCCCACCCGGTCGATAAAGGTGTTTTTCACGTGATTTGGGTGCATTTTTTTTCGGCCGACTGTGACCTGCCTAGTCCCGCCGTATCTCGACTCTCGTCGTCTGCGCTCTGCCCCACCTGCTGCTGATACGGAAATCAGATTGAGACATGTTGAAAACAAGAAAAATCAACCACCAAACACATTCCGATTCATAGCTGAGGTGATAATCGTCACTATCAATTGCGTGTTTCGCAGAGGAGTTGGTTGGCGCTGGGGGCAACCGGACTCAGTGGGACTCAGCAGCTTTTTCCACCCCGGACTCATTGGGACTCAGTCGTACTCAGTGGGACTCAGCAGGGGTGGTTGTAAACTGACCAAAACTCGCAGAACCGTGATCAACTAGCGGTTATCAGGTTGAAATCATGTGCTAAACCGGCCTACAACCCTTCATTTAACTCGGAGATGATACCCCCCACCCTTCCCTGCTCTCATCTCTTACCACATAGCTCACCTCGAGCGTTCATATGCTTTTGTTTACTAACCTTCTATATTCGTGCTTATAAACAAATATGAGCTTATCAAATTCACATCAAAACTTATCAGAAGCTTCGGCTGAATCGCTAACGCATAAATCATTTAACGATGAATGGAGCATGGTGTTGGTCGATCAACTGGTGAGTATCACAACAAACACACAGAAAATGACCGGCCAACACCATGCTCCTTTCATTGCATAATCAAAGTGCCAGTATCTCTCTTTACAAAAACAACTGGCAAAACTATGCTATGCCAGTTAGAGAAAAAAGTCCTCGGGAGGACATTTCTGTCTAACTCGCAATCGTCGACCGGTGCACTCCTAAAAGAGTGCACTATATCACTACGAACCCGACCGATCTGCTAGTTTATATGTGAACATCCGTGTTCGCAATGATAGCTTGGGATGGCGAATACATGGATGTTAACGTCCTCGTAACATCGTAGTTTCTGTTTGAAGATGGAATGTGGGACCAACCAAGGAAATTCCAACTTCAAAACTGCGTCTCCAGCAACATATGGGAAGGGGTTATAGAACGCCAGTGATATTCACAGCAAGATACAAATAGGAGTTTCAGAATCTACAGTTAGGGCTCATAGCAAACCTCGATGTTAACTTCGAGGTTAATGGCCTTGCTTAACATCGAGGTTTGGCTAGATTACTACCACCCCAGGTTTTTCGACGAAGTCTGACAGGGGCCTAAGGCTCATTCATAGCTGGTCGCTGCGACTACTCGCGGCACTGCCAACAGGTACAAAACCCGTCGCGACAACAGATCTTGCACTGAGTCGCGACGGGTTGGAACAGTTTGCAGTTTCAGTCATGATCGCCTAGCGACCGGTGTATTTCATAGCTAGTCGAAGCGACCTGCTCGATTTTGTTAGGTCGCTTCGACTAGTCGCGTCGCTTCCATGATGGAAGCGATTCGCCTAGTCGAAGCGACTATGCCGTAATCTTTCGACAGGACGTGGTGTATTCGGCGCCAAATTGCGGACGCCAGAGCTCACCCACATAAAAGACGGAATGTGAAAGGGAAAAACGAGTATTTTTCACACATTTACGATTATAGAGGTGAGGAAGTTCAATAAGGCTACCAAGAAATCACATTTCATGCAGAGCTTTCAGCAATTACTAACGTTAGTTGAAGTTTTATGTTGCTGTACAAGCAAATTCCATCCCGTCGTTTTTTGAAACCATGTCTTTGTTGGAAAACTATGCAAGACTAATTTATTTAGAAGATTAAGGCACCGAAGTCACAAAAAAATCAGGAGAAATCAGCAATTTTTTTTATTCCTGCGGCATTGTCCGCAATTGTCCGTATTTTTTACGCAAAACTGCGACCGCCCAAGCGACTCGAAATCAGTGGACGAAGCGAATTGAAATAGCCTCGTCCAGCGATTTCAAATCGCGGCAGTTTTGTTGGTCGTCGTCGGTTTAGTCGAAGCGACCAGCTATGAATGAGCCTTTAGTGGCTATTCATACTTCTAACCTCCCGCTCTACCAGAGCGGCATGTGGTTGATACGTGGTATCATGTGGTTGATACGCAGGCCACGATGTTGGTTTTGCAGGCGAGCGAATAACCAGGAAGCATGTTCGATCACCGGAGGAGGGGTAGCCGCGACGCTGCATTGCCTTATGATGAAAACAGAGCGGTTGTTTCTAAGAAAACACAATGGTGGATCTGTAAAAAAGTTGTCTCCCAAGCAAAAATGGTTTTTTTCGCGTTACAAACGTTTCAACAAAAAGGGAACAATAGGAAAGTGGAATGAGGAGAGTGTACAAACAATGAACAATATCGTCTAAAAACTCTTTTTCTTTGTCGAAACTTCTAAAGAGCGGAAACAAACCGTTGCGCTTCCATATGAGGAAGCGATATATATACATATTTTATCGGCACTGACATAATCAAAGTCCTTTATGGAGCCAAAAGCGCGTCTTCATAGAGAACCGCAACGGTTTGTTTCCGCTGTTTAGAAGTTTCGACAAAGAAAAGAGTTTTTAGAGAATATTTTTCAATTTTTGTACACTCTCCTCATTCCACTTTCCTATTGTTCCCTTTTTGTTGAAACGTTTGTAACGCGAAAAAAACCACTTTTGCTTGGGAGACCCCTTTTTACAGAATTGTTCACTTTTTCTTGATATTACGCAGTAATATCCCATGCAAGAATTTCGAACAAAAACCTCTTCATCACCCGTTAGACCAGTCCTCTTTCTGTGGTCACAAGAATCAATGACCCAAACTGTTATAAAACTATCTCAGAAAAATCACCCGATGTAGCTGACAAGATCGATGTTCACATGATAATATTAGCTAAGAAATGAATGATATCCATGATATCGTTCCACGTAATTCATTCATATTGATCGTGTCAGCCGCAGCTGGCTACACCGGGTGTTATTTGCTACCTTCATATTTTTCATACGTATCGAACGGGTCGGCCACTGTGATTTTCTCAACCAACTCTGACAGGGGTCTTAGGCCCCGGTGATAGTTGGTCGCTCAGACGTAGACAGCCCGGTCGATAATCATGAAAGCCTGCTGGCCTACAGCCGGATGCAGACTCTGACCGCAGTCCTTCGCTTGCGAATGAAACTACATAACTCAAAAGCTGCACAGTCAGAAACTACCTTCCATTCCATATGGGCACTTTCACATTACTGGAACGAAGCGGTTTTCCATACTCATTATTTCGTCTCCTCCGCCCCATTCCTTCACAGAACAGCCGCTTCTATTCCATGAATTTGATATGAAAAAGCTCTGCTGAGTTGCGAATGGAGATAGCTCAAACAACTTGTTTTTGAGTTTAGATGCTGATGAGTAAGTACCATTAATTGCAGAAAAAACCAGTAGGCTGGTGAAGAAGAGTGAGGGAACACTCAAAATGGGGTTGTGTGAATAGCCTAAGTGCGTTACGAAACTGAAAAGCAGCCTGGCGACATGACCTATGATCTAGTTCCGCAATCGCGTTCAGTCCGCGAAGTCTCATTATCATAATCGTAGAAGCGAAGCGGTTGTTGTGAGAATGATTCTAGTTGATTTTTTCAAAGACAACCGCTTCGCTTCCACGATTGTGAAAATGAGGACCGAACGCGGTTGCGGAACTGAGCTAAACATAATATCTCAAGCTTTCTGCACGCTATGCTTGTCATCAGCGGGTGGTCGTCTTGTGGCGCCAAACAATGAGGAGAGTGGGCGGATCGGAGGGAGGGGCTAGGCACTGCTATTGGTCGGCGCCACGTCGGTAACCAATAGCGCTGCTTAGTCCTTCCCTCTGATAAGCCTAATCTTATCACTGTTTGGCGCCACAAGACGACCACCCGTCATCAGCACACTTAAAAAATTTGCAAGGTGTTCTCGGACTCCTTCGCGAATTCCGATGCATCCAGCACACTATCTCAGACGACTAGCGCAAAGCTCAAGACTCTTTCTTATTCTTTTGAGTAACCTGCACAATTTTCCGGTTGACCAGCAACGGGTCCCGAGCACCTGCCCACTCTCCGGGTTTCCACGACGTCCCGATGACGTCATCTGAAGCCCGAAGCACTTTTCACGACGTCCCGATGACGTCATCAGAAGCCCGAAGCACTTTTCACGACGTCCTGATTACGTCATCAGGAGCCCGAAGCACTTTTCACGACGTCCCGATGACGTCATCAGAAGCCCGAAGCACTTTTCGCGATGTCCCGATGACGTCATCTGAAGCCCGAAGCACTTTTCGCGATGTCCCGATGACGTCATCAGAAGCCCGAAGCACTTTTCACGACGTCACGATGACGTCATTAGGAGCCAGAGGCACTTTTCACGATGTCCCGATGACGTCATCTGAAGCCCGAAGCACTTTTCGCGATGTCCCGATGACGTCATCTGAAGCCCGAAGCACTTTTCGCGATGTCCCGATGACGTCATCAGAAGCCCGAAGCACTTTTCACGACGTCACGATGACGTCATTAGAGCCAGAGGCACCTTTCACGATGTCCCGATGACGTCATCTGAAGCCCGAAGCACTTTTCACGACGTCCCGATGACGTCATCAGAAGCCCGAAGCACTTTTCACGACGTCACGATGACGTCATCAGGAGCCAGAGGCACTTTTCACGATGTCCCGATGACGTCATCAGAAGCCCGAAGCACTTTTCGCGATGTCCCGATGACGTCATCAAAAGCCCGAAGCACTTTTCGCGACGTCCCGATGATGTCATCAGAAGCCCGAAGCACTTTTCACGACGTCCCGATGACGTCATCTGAAGCCCGAAGCACTTTTCACGACGTTCCGATGACGTCATTAGGAGCCAGAGGCACTTTTCACGATGTCCCGATGACGTCATCAGAAGCCCGAAGCACTTTTCACGACGTCACGATGACGTCTTCAGGAGCCAGAGGCACTTTTCACGATGTCCCGATGACGTCATCTGAAGCCCGAAGCACTTTTCACGACGTCCCGATGATGTCATCAGAAGCCCGAAGCACTTTTCGCGATGTCCCGATGATGTCATCAGAAGCCCGAAGCACTTTTCACGACGTTCCGATGATGCCATCAGATTCCCTTTTCACCTACAAATCGATCACTTACCAGCCTACGTACCCCCTACCAACTTACCTGTCTGCCAAGTTGATTTCCTGCAACCATTGGCAGTGGCTATTAGCAGTGAGGACTGAAAAGCGTGACGGCCTACGGCCCACGGCCTACGGCCTACGGCTCACGGCCTACGGCGCACACCATGAAATTTTCTTAAGCTTTCGGGCTCACAACTTTGTTATTTGTGAACCGATTTTGTTGAAATTCGGACAGCAGGTGTATTCTGTACCCCTCCGCTTACATCCAGAAGGAAATCTTCAGAAATTTTGTTTCAAAGATTCTATAAACTATTATATAAAATTCTAAGTGATCACAAGGTCTAGGCAAAACCAAACCTCTCCAGCCGCTTCGCGGCTGGAGCGATATAAAGAAACAACCACTCCGCTTCCAAGATAGCAAGATAATGGCTTCAACGCGGCTACCTGAGCCACGGCCACGTGGACGCGATTTTCACTTATGATACGCATCCATGGAAAGCAGATTTGTCCATGGTTACGTTGCTTTTCCTCCCACAGCGTCTTGGGAACGTTCTTGGAACGCACCCCTGCAGATAGGATAGAAGCCATAAATATTGTGAATTTGGTTGTTAAGGGAAGAAGAATCCGTTTTAAACGATCCTCATCGAGCTCGTCGGGTACGAAGACTGTATCTGGAAGATCATATCTATATGGTTCCCCACGCGTGAATAAATAAATAAATATCAACGACATATCACTAGGCAGAGCTACATAAATAGAGATTGCTGGGATTGCATTCCGAGCCGAATGCGAAAGAAAGGTCCTAACAATTTCTGTAGATGTTGTAATGATGCTGTAATCCTGTAATATAATATTCCATACTCGGAGGGAGGTGTAGATCAGCATGCGCAGGTTTCGGGCCTCGTAATGAAGCCACCGGTCGACTGGCTCTCTCAGAACTTTCTGTCGAAAGCGCACATTTGCGTACTGACCGCGCAAACGAAATAGTGCACGCGGTCGATACGCCTGGGCTGCGTACCAACAGCTCGCGAAGTTCCCTCGCGCCGCTTACACGCAAAAATTGCTATTTTAGGCCAGTCGGGGCTGAATGCAACTAGCTATATTAGTTCTTTCGAGGTCCTCACTTTTTTATGATTGTCGGCAAACACGAAATTGATCACGAAATTCTTTGAAAACAAGGTTGTTCGCCCAACCCTCACGAAAATACCACGCAGAGAAAGCAATACCAGAGAAAATGTCAAAGAGCACGACAAAATACGTTAAATTTGTTTGAGAATTTGAGGAACGGATGAGTGAACATATAGAAGAAATGCTTTTCATTATACGAACTGCTCATAGACCCTATTCGAGAAAATGCCAAAAACGTCAATTCTCATCACTGAAAAACTGTTGATTGCTTTCGAAAACACATTGGAGATTACTTCTCCCAACTCTATTTTTTTTGCCAAACCAGAGGTTTGAACCCCTTGGAAAAATTGGAGAATACTTCATAATCATGTCAAATTTTCGCCAACCCACGGGTTTGAACCCCTTGAAAAAAATCGGAGTCTTCTGCAGCTGCGTCAAAACTTGGATTTTCAAAATTTTAACTTTCCTGTTAATGCAACATTGCTTTTGATTTGTGGAGTTTGGGCTACCTACAGTTCACCTCTGCACTGCCGGGCACTGCCGTTCAGTCCGCAAAGTGCAAGCCTGCTGCGGCGCGGTTGCGAGCATCCTCAGACAGAGAGGTGGGATCACTCGGGCCGTTTTGCCTTTGGTGATCCCTGTCTGAGGATACTCGCAACCGCGCCGCAGCACGCTTTCGGAATCAGCGTGCACTTTGCGGACTAAACGGCAGTGCGGAGGTGAACTGTACCTAGATACTGTGCTTATCTGGGCGACTGCGTCTCGAACCGCTTTGCAGCCGCACGCTCCCGAGTCAGAAGAGCTTCCAGCGCCGCAGCCGCCGATCTGCTGACTCCAGTTGAGTTTTAGAAGCTGGAAACGAAGAAAATTTGGTGAAAATTGCATAAAAAAGCCACATCGAGTCGGCTTTGGCGCTGGAAACCCGATTGACTCGAGCGCGTGCGGCCGCAAAGCGTGTCGAGACGCAATTGGGACCGGAATTTGGCCCAGATAAGCACAGTAGAAGGGTTGCGTTTGAGTGAACCCAATCGAATTCTTCAAGAGGAGTCTGAAGAGGCGAATCCCTGAATGCATAATTTCATCTCCATGGAGAAACGGGCTCATTTCTTTTCTCTATACTCGACAGTTGGCCAGATGAAGAAATGTAGAATTCTGAGAGAGGCAATTATAAGTGCAAAATGCCCATCTGATCTACCGTTTCCTGAGACAATAACACTTGATTAGAAGCTCAATGTGTGCAGAGAGAACATAGATTTATTGTTGGTCGACGCAGACTTGCCCTCCCCTTAGCGTACATACGTATTTTGATACTTAATTTTTTTTCAAAAATTACGATATAATTGTTGGGTTGAACAATGCACTACTCCTCAACGACCTAGAGTCACAAGCGTACCAAGCGGGTGTCAAGTGTGAGTAGAATGTCCTAAGGCTCTCGCCCCATCATTGCGGTTCACTCATAAATCTATGACAGTTTCAACAGCCACATCCTCACCCCATCATTAATTTCATTACACTTCAACGCCAAATTTCTGTATTATCCTGCGCTGGAGTGAAATAGATCACGAACTAAGAATTTATTTAATTCGCACAGGTGAGGCCCAACTTCACCCCGTTCCACCGAAGCGATGGCCTTGGAGTATTCTCCGTTTCTGCCCACGTGTAGAAAGCATTCACACTCGAACGCCGGGCCAGTGCGGGTACCAATAGCGGGCGCTGAGTAGCTCACTATCTTTGTCATTCAATAAAGTTGAAGTTTTCGTGTTATTTGCACTTTGGACAAGTACCTTCAAGGAAATTCGTCAATGGTACCCCTCTGGATAACGGTAATCATTATACGATCAAGATGAAGGTTTGGCTTCCTCAATCCCTACTGGGATACGCAGCGTACGTCTATTTCTCAAGGGTTCGACTGCTTTTGAGACCTGTACAGTTGCATGCGGTGGTCAACCGACATCTAAGTCAGATCCTTCTTCTTCTCACATCAATGAGGCACCAATTCGAAAACTCCGTAGGGAAAGTAGATCTGGTTGACCGTGGCCGAAGATTGAACCCTGCCTTCTCGAGCGAACAGCAGCGTCTCCGCTGGGGTTACCACCATAGCTAGATGACTTACTTGACTTAATCGGTTGGCTTTCGCCTAACGCGGTCATTCTGCATCTTCACCGAAGTGTTCCGTCCTAGTAGTCAGCCGTGTCCATTTTTCACGGTCTTCAACCACAATTTGAACACAATCCATCCAGCTGTCAGTGCTCCATTTCCTGCGAAACGAAACATCTCGCCTGAGCTGTCTTTCGATGGCGAGTGACTTCAAATCCTCTTTAACCACATCCGTCCAGATCTTTCGCCTACGCCCAGATGGCCGTTTTCAGACAGAATTTGGAAGCATTCTCAAAGCGTGTTGTACGAGACGATCAGGCGTTCTTCTTAGTATATGCTCGAGTAGTCGAAGTCGACTTTCCATTGCTGCTTGGGATAGCGTTAGCAGGTGCTGGCACCTCTCTCGTGTCAAGCGTTGATGTACTGCGTCGATTTCCTTGTAAGGATCTTCGTTATGGCATACACGCGGCCAGAAATACCTAAGCAACCGCCTAAAAAGCTCCCTCTCCGTGCAATCCAACCTTTCCATCTGCGTCTTCGGTGCTGCCCCCGTCTCCGATCCGTACATCATGAGAGGGCGAAAAGCGGATAGATAGACGCACAACTTGACTTCCTTCGCGATGGTGGTAGACCACAAACACTTGGTTAGAGAATTGAATCCAGACGTAGCTTTCGCACATCTTTGTAGTATATCCGCTGCGTAACTACCATTGTTCTTCAGCAAACAGCCCGATTAACAGAAATCATCCACCAGTTCGATACGTTGTCCGTCCACACAAACTCCCGTTTAAGGCCTCTGAGAGAACCGCATCTGCTTGCATTTGTCGGGACATAGGCGGAGTCCCTAGGCTGCGGCATACTTCGGAACGAGGTTCATAATCCTTTGCAGTTTTGCGTTGTTTTCACCGAATAACACAATTTCGCCGGCGTACTCCAGGTCGACAATGGAGCGTCCTGATGGTGTTAGGATCACATCCGCAGGAAATCGTTCTGCAACTCTACGCATGATGTCATCAACGGCGAAGTTGAAAAGAAAAGGTCCTGCTGCCCTTGCCTTACTCCTGTTTTCACCTCGAAAGCTGACGTGAATCCGACAGGTGTACGAACTGCCGCTGTTGTTCCTCTGTTCATGTCCTCGATTAACCGAACATACTTCTGCTCGCAGAACATTGAGCAATCGATCACGATGAGGAGAGTCGAACGCGGATTCAAAGTCCAAAAAAGCGAGCTGTAATGGCTGTGAATACCGCTGTCACGGTTCAATTACTCTTCTCACGACGAACAGTCGATGGTCGATCTTCCAGGCATGCTACGGCGCGAGGTGTGATACAACCCAACACTGGTCCGACCACCCACCCAAGTCAAGCGATTTGCTCAGCCCCCTACACCCCCCCTCCCCCCTGGGAAAAAGTGATATCGAGGACTGGGGGGGAGGTCCTCACTTCGCACATTTTTATAAGGAACGTATTTTTAGATCAAGACTACATTGATGCATCGATTGTATCAATTAATCATAATAATGCAATAAATAAATGTTTTCTTCAAAAGCAGACAAAAGCAACTCTCCTGCGACAATGACACCAAATGTTTGTTCGATGGCTGAACATTGATTAGTGCCCTGAGGACACATAGGTGCGGTCTCGGGCATGAAAACCACATTAAGTAATTGGCTGTTCAGATGTGAAAACGCAGCTAAAATTTCATGGCCACAGCTTTAAGCCGAACAGCGCTACAAAAGGTGGGCGGAGCCTGCTTTCATGCCCTGAGGGCACATAGGTGCGAATTCGGGCATGAAAACCACGTATAGTAATTGGCTATCCGGATGTGAAAATGCAGTCAAAATTTCATGGCCACAGCTTTAAGCCGAACAGCGCTACATAGGGTGGGGTCTATGAAAATATCGATAGCTGTAAAATATTTACAAGTATTTAACGAAATTTGAATTAGGGAGTTTCGAGTTGCTACAACGTGCGGAAAACCTAGTCACGGAGCCAAGTAATCAATTTCATTCTTTTACCCGGTTAAAAACGGCCTTTGAAGACCCATTTTTAGGTTTGATACAATCGATTGTATCACACCTAAAAATGGGTCTTGAAAGACCGTTTTTAACCGGTAAAAAGAATAAATTTGATTACTTGGGTCCGTGACTAGGTTTTTCGCATGTTGTAGCAAAGCGAAACCCCCTAATTCAAATTTCGTTAAATACTTGTAAATATTTCACAGCTATCGATTTTTTCATGGAACCCACCCTATGTAGCGCTGTTCGGCTTGAAGCTGCGTACATGAAATTTTGAGTGCGTTTTCAAACCCGGGCAGCCACTTACTAAATGTGGTTTTCATGCTCGAAACCGCACCTATTTGCCCTCAGGGCATGAAAACAGGCTCCTCCCACCCTATGTAGCGCTCTTGAGCTTGAAGCTGCGTTCATGAAATTTTGGGTGCGTGTTCACATGCGGACATTCGTATTCAAAATGTGGGTTCCGCGCCCGAAACCGCACCCATGTGCCCTCAGGGCATAAAAATCCTATGCTTCAGGCGATATCGCATCTTTGGCGAGTCAATTTCGTAGAGTAAATTGCAAGAGATATAATAGTGAACAGTCCTCTTCTCAAACAGTCAACAATCAAATATTTCTCAGAATTGCAAAAATTTTTAACGTTAGCGGGATCGAACCTGTGGATCCTAAATTGCCTAAAAATGCATCTTAGGTTACGAAATTCATGAACATCTTTGTCATTTCGTTGACAGGATAGTCCGCTCGCTTGTAGTGACCTCGATGACAGCGAATACTCCACACCACTGCTGCTTACATATCCAGGAGCGCTTTGGTGACACACTTCACCTGGCCACGACTCCTTCTCCATGTCAGAGTCATTAACGATGGTCATGCTACTGTCGTCTATTGCCTTGCATGCTTCATCACCAGTGAATTGTAAGCTCTTCTTTTGTGTTCCTGCCTTATTTTTACATCTCCATTTGACAACTTGCTTCATTCGTTTTTTCGCAGTTGTTTCTCACTATTCAGTTTCTTTTTTTGATCTCCTGTCTCATTTTGCTCTCTTAGTATGAACTCCAGTTTTATTTTGACCTCTTATTGTGATCTAATTTTGCCGTCATTTTTTATACTAACGGTATGGCTCTCTACCCCCGCCCTGATAGAAGTCCATCTTGGTTCTTGGTTGACCGAAGGTCCGACCCCCCATCCCACCGGATGTCGAAGGGTCTGACCCCCCCCCCTCTGTGATACATCACACCTCACGCCGAACCCTGCTTCCAGGTCGAAAACCGGCTTGCTCATCTCTGGTCGTTCCTTCAAGATTTTGATAAGTCGCTCGAGAACGAACTACAGAGGAATCTCTCTACTTCGTGTCATGTACAAGGTTTTAAAACGTATCATTCATAGCTAGATAGACGGGCTTACCATAGCGAACAACAGAGAATGCGGATGAGGTTTTCTAAACCTTTGAGTTAACCTTTTCTAAACCTACGTCTATCAGTCCGGCCACTTGTCTCTGGAGTAAATTTGCCGGAAACCGCTACTCACGGTTTTTTCTGTTTTCTGCCAAACTTTGCCTATTCTTGCAGAAAACAGAAAAAAATTGTCAAAAATGGGCAGAAAACAGAAAACAAAATGTTCCGACACCCCTTGTTCCGACCAGGGGTGTGCATAAGTGAAATTTCAAATTTCGTAAATCGTAAAACGTAATTACGGCAAATAATAACTATAACCACTAAAAATATTATTACTATGGTGAAACAAGAGAAACTACCTACTGTACACCGTTTCACGTACTATGTACATATTTGGTTGCGTTCAGTATTTGACAGCTAACCACGTGAAAGGGTTATGGTATACTCTGTCGCTGTCATTAGCGACAGGCATGAAATCTAGCATAAATCACGGCGGAACCCGCATCGGAGAAGCTGCATCGGTTGTGGTAGGAACAGTTATCGCTCATGAGCCGCAGCGATGTGACGCGGAGGGTTGACATAAAGCAAATGTGCCGAAGCCTGTCGCTGCCGCTATCGCTGAACAGAGCGACGCGACCCTGTCCCGTAGAAGTATATCATACCCCTAAAGGTACCGTCTTACCCGTATTTCTCTGCTTTCCCTGAGCACTCATTCCACAACTTCTTCCCAGATCTTGAAAAAAATCCGCCTGTCCGATTCTACTGTTCGCGCATATGCTGGGCAACAGGAGGGACACAATTATACTCGTAATGCCTCTCGCAAAACACTAAGGCCATTTCAGCGTAAAACGAGCCGAAATGGCCGTTTTTGAGCAACTCTCAACGGCTGACTTTGAGAACTCTTCCCTTTTGCTAGCGAATCCACAACTCCGATTATACAGTCGGTCAGAATCGCGCAAGTACGTTAAAAAATATGGCACCCAGCTTGCACCAACCTTTAATAGAGATCGCAAAGTATCAGTCCGATTCGTGGCAACTCTGAGCACAGTATCGGTCGCCCAGCCCAAGTTCTTTTTCCTATATCCACTAAATCACTTGCAGAATCGTAGCTTTATGGTGACGATACTGTAGATTGTTAAAGGCAACGTAGGCAAAAAAAGCTCTCTAATTCTTGTTGCTTCATGTAGTTTAGTCCCCATATTTAGGGAATATAGCCAACGCGCCCCACCAACGCTCGCCACTTGTGAGGCCATTGTTATACCTCCAGTCTGCGACCGCGACAGGTTCGCTCATCTGTTACGAATCGTGTCGGGACCAGGGGTGTGCGGCGATTGCCGTTTGCCGATTGCTGTTTGCCGGTCATTTTTGGGGTTTGCCGTTGCCGTTGCCGTTTGCCGGAATTTTCGTCTAAAACGGCAAATTCTCGGCAAAAATACGTTTTAAACAAAGGAGTTTTTGTATTCGTCAGCAATTCGAAGCTGCTACAAATAATTATTTTCACTAGTTCCAGCTGATGTAATGTGTAATTGTACCCATTAAGTTGGTAACTGGTAAGAATGTAAACTCTCTTATAAACTCTTGACGAAGTAATCAGAGGAGTTCATTCAAGTTCTTAGTTTTTTTATGAGCCTTCAAATGTCTTCTTTCAATTATCAAACTCTTAACCCCTTAGAAATGCTTAATTTGCAGAAAAACCCTTTTCCGAAAGGTGACAGCAGCCATTCAAAGGCCGTGTTTACGATAATATTTGATTTTGAGATTAATTGCTGATTAGATTGTTGGGCCCCCGGGTAGAAGTGAAATGACGAAGAAATCGAGAAAAACGCACCAGAAGGGCACGAAATCCTCAAATCTCACCCCGCCTATAAAGTTTAACAGGAACTGTTCGCTGCGACAATGAAATCTTTTGTGGGACCGTCTTTTGCAATGCTCTAATCACTGTTGCTTCGTTTTCTCCTTCAGACCCCAACTAATACTGTTTTGCCTAGAATATTCTTCCGCTTTTCATTAGCCCCATTTTTTATCGGTGACAACCACCATGAACATGTTCATAAAATCGGACAACTAGTCCAGGCGAGACAATAATGACCCTGGAATACGACGTTTTAGTGCGTTTCTCGCTGTTTCTTCGTAATTTTGAGTGGAAAACTCGGGAACGAAAATCATCATGAACACTGCTTGTAAACTTACAAACCGGTTGAGAACTCGTATAAATCGGTCCACCTATAGTCGGTTGGTGGGCTGATGGTCATAATTGGGACTGAAAGTTGATAAAATCTGCAAACTTTTTGTCCGGCTTTTTTCGAATTGAACAGTGTACACAGCGGTCATTAGAGGCAAGGTTCAATAATATTTTCGATTTCGAAATCCATAGCTGAAACAAACAGTTGACTCAGTGGCAGAGCTGAGTTTGTTAGGAAACGGTGTTAAGAGGAAAAAATGATAATAATTGCAATACATGTACTGCCCCGAAACTTGAACGTGGTGTGCTCGCCCCACCCACTTCCTCCGTAGCCACAGGGGAAGTGGGTGATGCGAACACACCACATTTAGAGGCAGTTTTCACGATGATTTCCGTCCCCGAATTTTTCACATAAAACAATGCGTTGGCCTCCAAGTGTTACCAGGAATACGAAGAAACGGCGAGAAACGCATCAAAACGTCGCATTTCAGTGACGTTATTCTATAACATGGACTAGTTGTCCGGTTGAATGAACATGTTCCTTGTGGTTGTCATCGGTGAAAAATGGAGTCAATCGAAAATAGAAGAATATTTTATGCAAAGGAGGATTGGCTAGGGCCCTTAGGAAAGAACTGAGCATTAGAGAGTAGAGTATTGTAAAGGACGGGTCCACAAAATACTTAATTGTCACAACAAACACTTCCTGTGATACTTAAGAGGCGAGTTGATACTTAAAGGCAGTGTTCACGATATACATCGTTCTTCTGCATTATCTTGAAACCGGTCCTATGCTGATTCCAATGATGTCTCTGGACTCGTACAAGACCTTCTGTGAACTGAGTTATGGTTCCTCAGAAATTGAGCTAGGGAAGCATGGTGCACGAGTTGTCTAAGGCTTGTGATTTCCGTCTTTTGCAGCCGATATACGCGCGCTGACCTGAGTAAAGAGAGAAGTTGAGAATGAAAGGAAGAACAAGGCTATTGATCGGAAACCATCGCTCATCTCGCGATCTCGAACTTTCATTTGTTCACCTCGGAGGGCGGGCATTGCGCTTTTGGGGTTTGCCTTGCCCTTAACGTTACAGTGTGCCCCTCCGCTACCCATTCCTAGTGGAAACTGAAACACATTTTTATCGTGAACACTGTCTTTAAGGATTTCGTGCACTTCTGACACGTTTTTCTCTATTTATACGTCATTTTGGTTCTACCCTGGGGCCACCTAATCAATATAATCAATATATCAAAATTGAAGATTCTCGTGAGCACTGCCTTTAAAGGCAGCAGACACGCTCGAAAAAGTTGTTGAGATAACTACATTAATGGGGTCGTGCAGGCCCTAGAAGAGCCCTCACGAAGTTGTAAGCGTTAAAAGTGAGTCCAAATGACCGTATTTGAGCCGTAGTCAGTCACGAAATCATCCTTGCTCCGCCCATCGATACGGGCTCCGCCCCCTCCATGCAGGTATTCAATGCTCGATTGCGGCCACTTTAGATAACTTTTTAGGCTTCTAACGGCGTAAGCGTTCCAGAAAGGGCCGTACGAGTACATTAGCGTCGTTATCCCAACAAATTTATTGCTAGCTCGGCTATTTCAGCCAGTGCCGTACAACTCGTCCATTTCTGGGCTAATATAGAACGTAACGTTATATCTTAATTTCCATCGATTTGTTTTCGTATTTTTCGTTATTTCTGAATACTAACAGCTTCAGACCTTCAGTTCGATCCATAAAATTGATATCATTTTTGAGCGTGTCTGCTGCCTTTAAAGGCAGTGTTCACGATAAAAATCGTTTTTCTGTTTTTCAGCCTATCTTGAAAACGGCCCCATACTGATTCCAATGATGTCTCTGAAATCGTACAAGACCTTCGGGGAACGGAGTTATGGTCCCTCAAATTTTGAGCTAAGGAAACATGGTGGACGAGTTGTTCGAGGCTTGTAACTTCCGTCTTTTGCAGCCGAGGTACGCGAGCTGACCTGAGTAAAGAGAGAAGTTGAGAATGAAGGGAAGAACGGGGCTAATGATCGGAAATCATCGCTCATCTCACGATCTCGAGCATTCATTTGTTCACGTCGGTGGGCGTGTGATGCGCTTTTGGGGTTTTCAATGCGCTCGAAGTTGCAACTTCGGGCTCTTTTGGGGCTCTTACTGGCTCGTTTTCATGCGTTCTTTCGACGTCAACGTTACATTGTGCCCTTCCACTACCCATTCCTGGTGGAAACCGAAACACATTTTTTATCGTAAACACTGCCTTTAAGTTTGAGACCGTTTAGAGCGACTCATTGGTCGATTTTAGCCGACATTGTTGTCGTAATAAGCCTCGTTTTTTTTGTTGTAGACCGAATACACAGAAAGGGAAGCGCCCAAGAGCAGCCCGGCTGGCTAAACGCACTGCACGCGGCGCTCCAGCGGCGACGTGAGCGCAGCGGCTTTCCGTCGCGCGCGTCGCATGTAACATTCGAATTGTCATCAGATTCTCTCATTCTGTGTAATCGATCAACGCGCCCTACGGAGCTCTTGATTTCCCGTGAAAATTCAAAGTTTGCTTTTATTATGAGCACTTCATACAGCTAGACTATTCTCACTCCACTCCTGTAGCCTCAGGCCCCGGTCATAGTTGGATGAGCCGACGCATCCGGCCCGGTCAATACACACAGAAGGCATTGGAAATGGGATGCAAAAATCACCCGGTGTATCCCTCCAACACCCCCCAACACCCGCCGACACCAGCTCGGTCGATACGTATGAATAATGTGGTGGGGTAAGGTTGAGAAAATCACTTGGTGTATCCCTCCAACCCCCCCCCCCCAACACCACCCACAACACCCACCCGGTCGATTCGTATGATTAAAATGATGGAGTGAGGTCACACGGTGTATCTGATGCGGTCGATATCCATGCAATACGTGGATGACGGGGGATGAGAAAAACGCCGGGTGGGCGGGCCGATAACAAAACATTGCGTAGAAAGCTATCCACACTGCTACCTCCGTTCCTTCACTACACTCTCCTTCACTATTTCTCTGAACAGGTGCGATCCTGGTGGCCACGTAATCATCGTCATATCTAGTTGGATACACCGAGTGATTTTCTCAACCTCACCCCATCATTTTAATCATACGCATCGACCGGGTGGGTGTTGGGGGGTGTTGGGGGGTGCGGGGGCGGGAGTTGGGGGAGTCTGTGGGTTGATTTACTTTGACTTAATCGGTTGGATTTTGCCTGACGCGGTCGTTATGCATCTTCACCGAGGTGTGCCGTCCTAGTAGTCAGCCGTGTCCATTTGTCACGGTCCTCAGACACAATTTGAACATATTCCATCCAGCTGTCACTATTCCATTTCCTGCGAAACGAAACATCGCGCCTGAATTGCCTTTCAATGCCGAGTGATTTCAAATCCTCCTTCACCACATCCGTCCAAAACTTTCGCCTACGTCCAGGCGGCCGTTTCCAGACAGGACTTGGAAGCATCCTTGGAGCGTGTTGAATAAGACGATCTGACGGTCTTCTTAAAAAAAGCCCCAACAGACGAAGACGACCTTCCGTTGCCGCTTGAAATGGCATTGGGAGATGTTGGCACCTCCCTCGTGTCAAACGTAGATGTAAGGCGTCAATCTCGTTGTAGAGATCTTCGTTGTGGCACATCCGCGGCCAGAAATATCCGAGCAAACGTCTAAACAGCTTCCTCTCCGTGCAATCCAACCTTTCCATCTGCGTCTTCGGTGCTGCCCACGTCTCCAATCCGTACATCATGATAGGACGAATAGCGGATAAGTAGACGCGCAACTTGACTTCCTTCGCGATGGGGGTAGACCACAAACACTTGGTTAGAGAATTGAATGCAGACGTAGCTTTTGCACATCGTTGTTGAATATCCACTGCATAACTACCATCGTTCTTCAGCAAGCAGCCCAGATAACAGAAATCGTCCACCAGTTCGATACGTTGTCCGTCCACACGAACTCCCGTAGAAGGCCTCTGAGAGACCCACATCTGCTTGCATTTGTCCGGACGAAGACGAAGTCCATAGGCTGCGGCATACTTCGAAACGAGGTTCACAATCCTTTGCAGTTTTGCGTTGTTTTCAGCGAATAACACAATGTCATCGGCGTACTCCAGGTCGACAAGGGAGCGTCCTGATGGTGTTAGGATCACGTCCGCAGGAAACTGTTCTGCAACTCTACGCATGATGTCATCAACGGCAAAGTTGAATAGGAAAGGTCCTGCTACAGCTCCTTGCCTTACTCCTGTTCTCACCTCGAAAGCTGACGTAAATCCGACAGGCGTACGAACTGCTGCTGTTGTTCCTTTGTTCATGTCCTCGATTAGTCGAACATACTTTTCCGGGACTCCATCGGCTCGCAGAGCGTTGAGCAATCGATCACGATGAGGAGAGTCGAATGCGGCTTCAAAGTCCAAAAAGCAAGCTGTAATGGCTTCGAATACCGCTGCCACGATTCGATTACTCTTCTCACAACGAACACTTGGTCGATGGTCGATCTTCCAGGTCGAAAACCGGCTTGCTCCTCTCTGGTCGTTTCCTCACGATGTTTGATGAGTCGCTCGAAAATGATACGTTCTAAAACCTTGTACATGACACGAAGTAGAGAGATTCCTCTGTAGTTCTTAGGATCCGTGACGGATAGCTTCTTGTGAAGAGGTACGATGATCGCATGTCTCCACGAATCGGGTATCCTTTCGCTAATCCATATGGCACGGATGGTGTTGGTCATTTCTCGAATTCCAGACGGAGGAAGAGCTTTCAGCATTTCAGCAGTGATGTTGTCATCTCCACCTGCCTTTCCATTCTTCATTTTCCGGACACAATTCGAAACTTCAGCTTCAGTCGGCGGTTCCTCACTGACGTCGTTATATGCTCTCTGAACATGCGGCAGCTCTGGTACTGACGGCGCTGGACGATTCAGTAGTGAACTGAAGTAATCCTTCCATAATGGCAGCGTCTCATCACCAATTGCAACTCCAATGGTAGTGTTGAGGACAGCAGAACATCTCTTCATCTTGCCGCTATACTGTCGTAACAACGTGTAGGCTTTCCTCGGATTCTTCTCCTCCCAAGCCTTCTCAAACTCCTTAGCTCTACACGTCCATTCTCGTTCGCGGTCATTTTGAAGCTGCCGACGCAACTTCCTCCTGAGACGCTTCTCCTCCACGAAGTTTCCTGCAGTTCGGAGAGCACATACTCTGTTGTGAGTAGATGTTGTTTCCTCTGAGACGTAGGCGAGCTTCTTCCTGGGCTGTACAACCGGGAGTGCCTCTTTCGAAGCGTCCTGGATGCACTTGACGAAAGAGTCCGCGTCGCAAAGTTTCTTCTTAATCCGTACTCCGATATGAACAGAAACGCGTTGTCGGAATTTCCTTCTGCATTCTTCATCCCTAAGACTTGTCGTATCAATCCTCTGGAGAGGCTTAGCCCCTCGCTTCCTCTTATGAATCCTCGCAGTGAAGTTCAACAGAACTGGACGGTGATCCGAATCGAATGCGACATCCCACACAGCTCTAGATCTTCGAATGTCCGATACTGGAATATTCCTCGTCAGAACATAGTCGAGCTGTAGTTTCAAAGTTGCCATCTTCCGCTTCCGCTGCTCTGTAAGAGATAGCTGGGTTGGTCCCTGCTACGTAAGCTGATGGCGGCGATGATTCCTCTTGAATGTCGATGCAATAATCAGACCACTGCGTTCACGCAAGTCGACAAGGCGGTAGCCATTGTCCGATGCTTGCTCCACTGGGTAAAACTAATTACTGAGTACTTCGGATTCCTGATCAAGTCCCATCTTCGCGTTTGCGTCGATTCCCACCACAACAGCATGTTGACAAGGTATCCTGGCTAGCAACGTATTGAGTTCCTCGTAGAAGGTATCCTTGGAATTGTCTTCGGCGGTTTCGATGGGCGCATGAGCGCTCACTATCCACAGATTGAATCCTCTGTGATCCCGCAGTCGCACAAATGCATTCCTACACGACGTCCTCGATCATACCATTGTAGTCCTTCCTTACAGCTATCGCACAGCCTCCCACTCTCCTATCATCAGCGTCACCACAGTAGATGACGTACTCTCCGACGTTGATGACTGGTCTATCCTTGAGGCGAGTTTCCTGCAAAGCAGCAAACGGTGCATGGAAGTAGCTCAGAAGATTGGACAACGCAGATTGTTGGATATCACTCGACAATGACCGGCAATTCAGGGTGGCGAAATTGTGGCTTGTGGCCAAAGACTCCATGAACTCCCTAGGTTCGGATCCTAAGTTGTTATGGACCAGAGGCCTTAGTGTGCCGGAGGGCAACACCTTTATGCAATATGCGGGATACTTTCGCGATATAGTTGTGCACGCTATATCGCTCGAACGTTCCCTGTGTATACTCAAACGTCTGCTGGGTTCAGTAGAAGCAGGGGCACCAACGAGCAGGTACCAACAGACTTGTATACACACCCCCAGTGGGTTACAGATGCAAATAGCACCAACTCTGACCGGGGCCTCACAAGTGAAACCATATCAAGTGAGCGACAAAGAGAATCCTGAGTGTACTACTTCCTACTTACAGTAAAAATTGTGAGTGACCATGGTCATGAGCTAGGTGTGGGCTGTCTTTCGGGACCAATGTCGACTAATCATCCAGCGTTGTTGATCTTTATAGTGACTCCTATACAGATCACATATAGAACAGCGCTATTGGCATTCTCTGATCACCTGAGGCTTTCAAGTAGTTTTTAATATACGGGATATTTTCTTCCTGTAATTCTAGTGAAACGTGAGGCACATAGTAACTGGGGCATATTGCATGAAACAATTAACGACTAAACAAATGTTAGTGTATTATAGCAAAAAATAGATTTCACCGTTTGCCGTTTTGCCGTTTGCCGGCCATTTTTGGAGTTTGCCGTTGCCGTTTGCCGAAATTTTAAATTTCTTTGCCGCACACCCCTGGTCGGGACCCACACTCTCATCATGAAAAAAGGTGTCGCAGGAACACTTTGCATGCGCCGGTCGCGTCTCCGTTTCGCAGATGGGTGTTATAAATTCAAATGTTAAAACCGTGCCGCAATCGGTCGCTGTCGCGGGCATCGGTCGCAGTGTGGCGCACTGCGACCGATGTCAGCGACAGCGACGGTCTTATTGGTTTGGTGCTTGTTTCCGCCTCTTTTCTTCTTTTTTACTGTAGTTCCTTCTTTCTTTTCTCTCCTGCAATCTTCACCTTATCCTAAATGTATAAATCTCACAGCCTGCCTCTTTAATGAGCTGAAACTAAACTGATTTGCTGTTGATTCCTGGTTATTGGTTTGTCTGCAATTTCGCGAGCTATAGCGCGTGTTAGACGTAAGTTAGCATGATGTGTTGTACAGCACAACTGGCCCTCAGCGACTGCGACGTCGCTCTTTTCTGCGACCGCGACAGGGCTGTAGCAGAGTATAACATTGGCCTGAGAGATAAAGGTTCCAGACAAATGAGCAAAGATGATCGTTTTAACTCACGCCTTTTCTGAGGGTTCATTTGTTGCGTACAAAGATAAATTAACTCGAGGAAGCGGTTTCGAGCTTTAAACCTTTAGAGTAAAAATCAAACGCTTCTCTCGTTGATTTTCGAGGACTCTGAGTAGGCGTAATCTACCCAAAAGGCGGGCCAGGAGCACTATTAGAAGCAAATTTTAGATCGGTTAGACTGCCTCGCTCGATGTTTTGACGCTAATCTAGTTATCGAATTCAGGACCATTGACCTTCATGAAAAACGCGAAAACGATGTTCCTCGTGAAGATTGCTTTTGGACTGCATTGCGTCGTAGGGGACGGCTAGTGAGATGTGCGCGGCGCGCAGCGCGGATCTGTTATCCAGCGCCTCCGACTCCGAGCGTGTGTCCCGAGTTATAATGATAGAATCACGTCAAAGAATAATAATGAGCTCGTGCTGTAGTCACACGCCTGGGTTGGTCCCATTTCCTGACCAAAAAATTTGTATACGCAAAGTGGGATTAGAGCAGGTCAATTGGAGATTTCTAGCGATTCACTTCCATTGCATGTATTCTTATTGACAAAAAATTACGACTTACGGTCCAAAATGTCGTAAATCGTAAACCGTAATTACGCACACCTCTGGTCCCGACTGTGGTTGAGGCGTGAATGCGCAGGACCGACTCTCGTTTTTACAATTACTGTATTCGCTGTCCTAGCAAGCTTAGGTCCCGGTCATAGTTGGATGAGCCGACGTCTCCAGCCCGGTCGATACACACAGAATGCATTGGAAATGGGATGCAAAAATCACTCGGCGTATCCCCCCCGCACCCCCAACACCCACCCGGTCGATACGTATGTTTAACATGATGGAGTGAGGTTGAGAAAATCACTCGGTGTATCCCTCCAACACCCCCCTCCCCTGCACCCCCCAACACCCCCCAATACCCACCCGGCCGATACGTATGTTTAAAATGATGGAGTGAGGTTGAGAAAATCACTCGATGTATCCGACTCGGTCGATATCCATGCAATACGTGGATGACAGCGGATTAGAAAACCACCGGGTGGGCGGGTCGAAGATAAAACATTGCGTATCACTAGAAAGCTAACCTTACTGCTACCTCCGTTACTTCACCACACTCTCCTTCAATATTTCTCTGAACAGGTGCAATCCTGTTGGCAACGTAATCATCGTCATATCTAGTTGGATACACTGAGTGATTTTCTCAACCTCACTCCATAATTTTAAACATACGTATCGACCGGGTGGGTGTTGGGGGTGTTGAGGGGTGCGGGGGGGGGGGTGTTGGGGGGAGTCGGTGGGTTACAGATACAAATAGCACCAACTCTGACCGGGGCCTTAGAGCACGCCCACAAGGAGGAGAGCCAACAGTGGGATGTGGGTGCATCTAGGCGAGTTAGATTCTCTTGTTCGTTCTTTCATTCCTTCTTCTTCTTGATCTCCTTGTTTTACTTAGAACTCTTACTATTTATCTCGATCTCGATCGTTTTGCCCTCCTTAAAGGCATTGTTCACGATAAATTCCACTTCCGATATCTCCACGGTTTACGAAAGGTCTGGTGCCCTATATAGCAAGGCATGCTTAAAAAGGACACGAAAGACGCGTTTTTGAGCAAAAAATAGGCTCTCCTTGTTTACGTTGATTTTTGAGCTCGGAGGAATTGACCGCCAGAGGGATAATACCTATCAGGGCAATGAAGCAAACAGCTCACTTATCAGCACTTTTTCACTTGATCATTCCTATAATCTGAGTCTTTATTTGTTCCTTTCGAGGGGCGGATCTGGGGCACGGGGCGTGTCTGAGGCACCAAAACGCTTGTTTGCAGCCGTTATTTTGCAGCTCCTTGCTCGTTTTCTACCGTTCTTTCGACACTGGGAGCCTAGGATCCTTCTCGCCTATCATTTCACTGTGGAAAGTCAACAAGGATGATCATCGTGAACGCTGCCTTTAATATTACCATTCCTCATCATATTCTTCTTGGCTTCGTCGTGTTTATAGGTGGTTTAGTAATAATAGTATGCGACATTTGACGTTTTCGAGGTCTTCAAATATAATGAAAAAGAATGTTCACGTGTATTCGAGTGAAATTTTTCTGCAAAAGAGCTTGTCTTTCTGAGGAAAAAAATCTGAATATGTTTCCAACAAGACAGACACGGGGAAACTGTCTCAGCAGCTTCTACAGCCGACGTACTTTATTGAAAAAAAGTTGTAGAATCACAACAAACTTGGACATTCGATCTCACGAGGATTCGGAGAATAAAAAACACAAGTAGTGATCTCACAACACGATGAATGCATTGAATCCCGAATAGAGGAACTAAAAAAGGGATAGGAAGGAAATGCAAGAACAGATATCGATGGTGGTAAAATACAAAGATAAGCTGAGAAAATATAGTAAAATACCTCTCAATACGAAGGTTTTTTTGAGATTTGACAGCAGTTGGTACGCAAGCACGCGCGGCAAGTATACATTGCTCCCATTGAAACGCACATATCAAGGCTCACACGCGTCCGTGATTGGAAGATTTCCAGTTTCCATCATGATGATGTATGGTTAGGTCCGTGTTTTGTTTCCTCAAGAAAAACACTTACATTAAGTTCAAACTGCGGCTGGCGCGGCGGTTTATACCTCACCCGCGGCTGGCTGATAATTACCAGCCAGTCGCTGCTGAGAATTAAACTGCCTCGCCAGCCGCGGTTTGAATTTGAGTGTTTTTTTTTCTTGAGGAAACAAACCACGGACTCAACTGTATATTTGGCCAACACTGGAGGGCAAATGAGAAAAGTTCAGTAGAAAGCAAGGTGAAACGATCTGATGCGGCAGGCCTCCAACCGCCAAATATAGTTGTTCTTATAAATATTGATTTAATTTTGAGCTCAACACGCGATAGGCTAAAAACGGCTGTCTGGATCAGCTATGCAAAAAATTATATCTCTTGTCTACCCTCAGTATACCATTGAGTCTCTTCGATAGTAGATTTTCTGATTAAATTTTTGGTGGGAAAGCCAGCCGTGTTAGGCCGCTTCGACTTGTTCGTGCATTGCCCTATACCACATTTCGTCTCCAACCTCCAACTTTTGCTTAGTTCCAATTTATTGGGGCCAGATATTCACTTTTATGATAAAAACCTTTTTTTTAACAAACCCTGCATCTGAGCAATAATGCGTTTCGAAGAAGTGTCATTCGATTCGAAGCAACATATGCCCGCCGCACGTGCATGCGTGCTGACAGCGGTCAGGTCTTTAGAAAAAGTTTCGTACTGACCGAGCGGTAAAATCGGGTCTACCACGTGTAAATGCGTGCTAACCGTGGCGAGTCCTATGCGCGACATTTGTGACGAACGCGTACTGATCCCGTACCTACCGCGGGGCAATGCGTTACGAGCGTGTGTGGAACGCGCGCGGCGGTGCGTATCGACAGTGTGGCATTGCGTACCGACCAGGTGGCCATGCGTTTCCAACGCTGTTAGTATCCAAAAAGCGTTCGTACCGACCGCATGGCAATGCGTACCGACCGCGTGTCAATGCGTTCGGGAACCTGGTAGGGGGTGTGCTCCGTGATGGTGAGCGACGGAAGCCGGGCCTGTGATGACCACCTATATCTCTCTTATTTGGAGGAATTGAGATCTCGCACTTGGCACGTGTTATATAGGAGAGGTCTACAACACAATCAAATAAAAATCGCAAAACTTATGTCTGAGGGTGTACTGTGCCTTTGAAGTCGTGACTTGATGCAGTTATGACAGGTGATTCACTTTCATGAAAATTTTTGAAAAAAAATGCGAAAGTCGCATTATTGAAGAAATTCCGCGAACCCGTTTTGGTGCTTCGATCTGGTAACTTTCTCAGCATTTTAATGTATAATTCGAAGTCGAGGTTTTTGTCTAGAGTAAATGCCATTAGATGGATAAAGAGTTGTACCTTTGAATGGTCTAACATACTTGGTGGATTTATCACGGACCGACGAGGGAAATATCATCGACCATCGGATGGTGCCGAGCATTCCGGGCAACCTCATATCGTTGTTTTTGTCTTGCTATTCCTCAGTTATTAATTGTTGTTCATCGCTGTCACGTGCCCTTGATCTACTCATGAGTGCATAACTTTTTCGTTCAACAGTTTTTGTATCGATTTATGCTCCGTTTGCAGCTAACAGCTATATGTACATATTTGTTCGATGCTTCATGTAATTCTCTGTACTGGTATATACAGAATTAGCTGCTTGTTAAGTTTGAAGTAAGCTTCGAATGAAATCTATGGATCTGCTGATGCCGCTTGTCTACATAATTGCGAAAATGCAGTTACAATTCATCTACGCATTCGCGTTCAGTCCGCAGTGCACGCTGATTGCAAAATTGTGCTGCGGCGCAGTGGCCAGTATCCTCAGACAGGGATGAGGAATCATCCGGGCGCTGGGATCAACAGGGCACCAAAGGCAAAACCGCCCTGGTGATCCCATATCTTTGTCTGAGGATACAAGCAAACGCGCTGCACCACGTTTTTGTCATCAGCGTGTACTTTGCGGACTGAACGGCATTGCGAAGATGAACTGTGTGTTTCGAGGTGTCTTCTCAAGAGAGCATATGAGGACAGTTGAGACAGAATGTCGTTCAATGTGCTATGCGAATTCGATGCGACTCTCGTTCGTGAAATTTCCGCGAAAATCAATGAAATCGATCGGTCTCGATCGACAGTGAGTAAAATATTCAATGGCAGAACCCAAGGACCACCACTGCCCAATATTAGTCACTCAGAACCACATTTACGAAATGTCCGCAAAAATTGCTAATATCAATCGGTACCGGCAGCAAATTGAAGATTCCAGGTGAGTAGCATGCGATTACGAGTTTAAGGAGTATTCAGCACATCTCAATCGCAAAATCTTCGCTTCCCCTGGTGCCGGAGAGCTCAAAAGATTGGTCTACTCATCCAGCTGAGAGTTTAAATATCGTTCCTTACGAGCACGCGTGACGAGCTGCTCTTTCATCAGCATCGGTAACATTTTGATTAGCTTTGTTCTCATGCAGTTTATTATAATATTTACGCGACACTGCGTCTTTGTTTCTTTTTCGTCATGGAAGGGTTCTATGCCAGATGCGTTGTTGCGCGGAATATGTACATATAGTCTTATTTATAGAACGTACACATCTACAAACGAAGTAGAAGCCTTGGGTTGGAGATCAGTATGCATCAACTTTATTGCAATTTGACCGCTGGCGCTCAACCGGTGACGAGTGTGTTGCATTGAGTTTTGGGCGTATTCACCTTCAACCGACCTCTTCTGCTACGTCTGCAGATGTATACGATTTAGTAAATTGGTAAACTAGGCTATACCTAAGACGAAGACGAACTTTTTACCTAGTTCATAGAATTTTCAGTGAACAACTAATTGTAAGCACAAACCTTTCCTGGTTAATTTTCTTGAAATGCCATGCTTCACAGAAGCAGTAAAATTTTACTCTGCTGGACAGATGTAAAAATATCAATCCACCTGTCAGCTCAGCAATATCTACGGTCATGTTATAGTGACATTGTTTCAACTGGCACGTTTATTGGATAACACCTTTTAACACTATCGCTGAACATGATAGAGGCATTATTTCGTATTAGACTTATGACACAAAGCTTATTTCATATTGGAACATCACCGGCATCGACGCAAGTTCACTAAAAGGAATTGTTAACTTGCATGCGAATAACACTAGGTGTAACGAATAGTAGAAACAGAACTCACTTTCCGTGCTGGCAATGGCCCTTTAGCAGCTGGCGGTGGCTGAAATCCCCTGATTGAAAAGAAGATATGAAAAACTACAGAAGATCCGATCTTAATCCCATTCCTGATGACTTTAAGTTGATATTGAGTTCCCCGATGAATAGTTGGCAGCGAGGCCGATTGAGCTCGAATAGTAAACGCATCGTTCGCGCTGAAAACCAATTTCCATTATCAGGCTCAATGAGCCCGCTAAACCATACTGGTAAACTTCGGCGCGCCAAAAACGTAGGGTAATGAGGTTGGAAGGGGTTGAAGACGAGGATCTGCCACCAGATCTCACGAGTCATCTAGCACTTTTTTATAGAATGCTGATGCGACCGTCAAACAACCTGAAAAACAGTTACGGCACAAGCCCCAGATGCAGAACAACTTCTAAAATGACAGTGACGAGGCCTCAAAACGCAGAAAAACTCCAAGAAGATTTTAGTGCGAAATTCAAATTCATATTTGCATTGGGTTCCGATTGACTTTCTTATACAAATAAAGGTTTTTCATGAGCCCCTTCGACATTTTCGGTCACTCGAGAGGCCAAGCTACACAAAAATATGAAAAAACAATAATTGGTTTTCTGCGCGTACGATGCCTTTCAGTTCATAATGTCTAAACTAATTACCTTGCTCATTTTTGCAGGCGACTTTTTCAATGTCCTCATTGATTTTCTGATCGATTTTCTTATTGTCTTCTGAAACGGTTGTATTCAGTTATGATACAGCTCAAAAATATCTAACAATTGGAAAGTGGGTCGTTCGAAGCATCACGGCATGGGGTTCGTTATGTATTTATTCGTTCAGTCAAACCTCAGAATGCTTCAGGGGTGCGTTCCAAGAACGTTCCCAAGACGCTGTGGGAGGCAAAACAACCTCCCCATGGACGAATTTGCTTTCCATGGATGCGAGTTATAACTGGAAATTGCTCCCACGTGGCCGTGGCTTCGTTTCCGTGGACGCGTTTCGCCATGGGAATGTTCTTGGAACGCACCCCAGAACCTTGAATGGACGATAAGATAAAAGAGGGTTCGAAGTCAATCAGCATTCAAAGGAAATGCAGCCACAATGGTTTGTATGCAGGAAGTGGAATAACGACTGCTGTGGCCATGAAACCGCGTGCGCAGGAAGGGGCGTAACCTACGGGAGTATTCATGAAATACTGGGAGCCTCCCAGGAAGGTTTAAAGTCTACCCTCTGTTGGACGAGTTTCCGATGTTGCACCTTCCTGGGTACTCGGCAGGTAGATAGGAAGGCTCACGGCTACCTGGCGCGTAGACAGGAGGGTTTCTAGCCACCTTGCGGGTGGATGGAGAGGATGGCTGCTGCCTGCAACGTTGATCTTGCGTTTCAGAACGTGATCAATATGTTACTGGCAGGCAACGCGCGTTCTACCCGTCCACCCACACAACCAAGGTCGGGCATGCTCTGCCCGCCGGAATGCATTGATAGTGGAGCTGATTGTGAGATACTGCAGCCTCCGACGCTGCGGTCTCCGCTCCGTCTCTGCCGGGCACGGGAGGGTAACGCCCCCTTCCTGCGCCCGCCGTTTCATGTATATGGCCACTGGAAGAGGGCGTAACCTTCTCGCATCAGTCGTATAGCCACCAGTTTTGTGTCTCTCCTGTCGAGATTTAAATCGTGGAGGCCACTCGTACGCCACCTGTCAGAGCAGAGACAGGCGTGAGTAGCCACTTGCAGAGAGGGAGAGGAGACCGCCGAGTAGGAGGTTACTGGGTCTCAGCTCCACTATCAGTGTACTCCGGCGGGCACAGCATGCCCGGCCTCGATTATGCGGGTGAACGAGCAGAGCGCGCGCTGCCTGCCGGTAATATATTGATCACGTTCTGAAACGATAGATCTACGTAGCAGGTAGCCACGATTCTCCCCGTCCACCCGCCAGGTGGCTAACAACCCTCCTTTCTACCAGCAACGTAGCCGGGAACCTTCCTGCCTACCTACCGGGTACGCAGGAAGGTGCAAAATCGGAAACGCATCCAACAACGGGTGGACTGTACCTTTCCGGGACGCTCCCAACGTTTCATGAATACGGGCACTGGACATATTGTGTCGAACACAAGTTTGAAGAGTGTTAACAGTGGCCAGGAAAGCACACCTCCGCGGTAATGTGGACTGACTTGATTAGGCAATGACCACCCGCTAAAGTGAGGTGAAGCTTAGAAAAGGTATATTCTTCACCTTGGCGGCAGCACCAGGACCTTCTACGGTATCACCTCCTTCCGTGCCACATGTAGTCGTTTGTCCTTGCTGAAACTTACAAAATTTAGGTGTGAACATAACACGGTTAAAAGCAATTGCCATCAAACTTTTCAGCTTATCACTTACATTAAGTATCTCTACATTAGAACCAATATCGACGATCTCGTTCAAGTGCGGGTCGAACTGGACATTTTGAATACTCACTGTACCTGTCTGGTCGTCGCATGCATGTTTCTGGAAAAATACGGTAGGATGTGGTCAGCCTTCGATTAGCATTGGAGTATTTTCTTTTTTCTCTTCTAATATCAAGAAAAAGTTCAGCTCGAGCTGTCACAGAGTAGCTAAGTTCTGCGCGAAATTGTTTGTTCCAGGCAGGTCTCTTGCATCACCTAACAGGCGAGCATGTCTCCACTGCGCGCTCAACCCTACTACTCATCAGCTAACTCACTTAGTGTGTAACACATCAATACTTACCAGTAACGGCTATGATCTGGCATGCCGATTTCGGTATTGAATTCAGTTAGTCCTAGAATGCCGCTGCTAAAAGAGAGAAAAACAGAGGGCGAAATGGGGAATGTCGGCAACAGAAGGGTATTTCGTCTAAAACTTGCTTTGAAGTGCTCCAACCTGAATTCTGAAGAAGCCATCCTTTCCAGCTCGACCTATTGGTTCTATCCTCTGGTTCCGAGCCAGATTCACTCTGTTCCCTCGCGCGCTTGTGCGCAGCGAGGGTATAGACAGCGAGAAACTGTTGGGAGAAGGAGACGCAGCGTACGTTCGCAGACGCACGCGACTAGGGGAAATAAATCAAACAGCGGATAATCATATCAAGAAAGTCTAGAAAACTCCACGAAGAAACCCATTTTTAGGCGTCAACGCGCGTGGTTCCTTTCCGTTAATCACCGGACGCGAATTCACACGTCATCGCATGATGAAACAATACTACCCGGAAACGGGTTTCCTCGTGAAGTTTTCCGGAGTTTCTTGATATGCCTGCAACCAACATGTTGCGCTGAAGGGGATGTTTTTTCTAAGTTCAGTTACGAGCACTCTCAAGCAGGTAAGAGACGCCATTGTTGCTTACTTTGCCTATTTCGCCTCCACCCACTTTCCCCTATGTTAACAGCGGTATTATATTTCGGAGTACGATCGCCGGGCGATGCGATAGTTGATCATGTATATCAATCGTCATCGCGTCGCATGTCGATTCTCATTCGGAGCATGCAATACAACGAGGCTTTAAGCAGAGGCGTGAAATTTTAGCACATTCTCAGCCAGCGCGTAGCTAGATACCTTACACGGAAACCGGAGATTCCCAGGGTTTCCGAGGCATCTAGTCTATTTTTGTCACGAGAATTCATCTAAATAACGGAAAGTTTAGAATCATTTGGTGAAATTTCAGTTACAGCGCCCGCATATTCTACGTGAATTACGTAGAATACGCGTAGAATTTACACCCTTGTACCTTCGACACAAGAATATGCGGGTTTCAGCTATCGTAGCTGAAACCCGTAAATTTTCGCTACAAGGAATGGGGCGGCGTTACAGGCCGCGCCCTCGGAGGCATCTAGCTAAGCGCTGGCAGAGTTCCAAAAATATGTTTGCCTTCTTCAAGTGCCAAGGCTTTCTTACTATCATTTCATGCTTTTGCGACAGCGGCAAATGCCGCAGATTCTCAATAGAAAAACGAGAAAAGGGACACGGCATTTGCCGCCGGCGGCAAACGCCGCAAAGTGGAGCTTTCATGCATTTGTGTCAGCGGCGTCGCGAATCGTTGACCCCATCGCTGTCTTTCGTTGGCCCCGTTGGCAATATTATTCAGTGATTTGCTGCAAATCTATTCTGCTGAACAACAAGAAGATTTATTCGCTAAATGTGTTATGATCCTTCATTTCACCGTTCGATTTCTAACTATTTTGAACGCATTTGGTCCTGATGTGCTCTTCCCGCTTCGATGTTAGGTGCTATGTGGGAAGTGGGGGGGGGCACCATGGCGCGATTGACTTGGCCACTCACATTTTACTGTGCCGCACTAAATTTGAGCATCTACCCGGGGTTTCCCTCCCCTGCCAAAATCAGGAGAGTCATTGCGGCACGGAAAAATAGGCGTGGCAAAGTGCGATACAACAGTGCCCCCCCCTTCCCACATAGCACCCGATGTTATTTTACGAGCATTTATTCAAATGATTGTTGCAATTTCGCCGTGCTTGATCCGAATCCATATCACTGAGCTATGCTGTATTAGACAGTATAGTCTCTGATATAGGCTCGGAAATGCAGGGTTTTCCAATGCTACCCATAATATCCAAATAGTTTCACTGAAATTTTTTTCTGAATATTGAAAATGTGTGAGTAATCACCTGATTTCGCCACAGCCGGGATGTTTGGCAAAATGCCCAACTCGCTGAAGGTCCCCGCACGATAAATCGCGGCAAACGCCGCCGCCGCCCGAGTGATTCGCGGCAAATGCCGCAAAACGCTGATTTTGCCGTGGGTCCAAGTGCGGCGTTTGCCGCTGTCGCAAAAGCATGAAAGACGTGTTAGGGATACGCAAATTATCGGGATTTGCATCCTCCGTCGTTTTCTTCCTTCACTTCTTTTTCTGCCAGCCTCCTATCTCCGTTCAAAACCAGCGCTGAGATGGAGATCTAAGCAGTGAAACAAAACCTGGGCGCGAAAAGGTTCCCACATTCGGGAAGAACCCATGTCGATATGTTACACCGCACTGCATCCTGTGCATGGTGAAACGACTGACGATGGCCCACGGTAGCTCTCATTTTCCAACTTTTGTCAGGATTGGATGTAAACTTACTACTGGTCCTTTCAACTTTGGGTCAAGAACAAGAGCTCCCTGATGGGTGAACTTGGTTTCATAGATGTTGGCAGATTCCATTTTGCGAGGCTGTTTCGCCTGTAAATGCAGAATTCTATCTTTCAGTGTTGTTTACTGTGGAGTTTAGCCTCTGTTACCTGAAGCACCCTCTTCGAACTCATGAGCTCTGAAAAAGTGTTTTGTGTATCTCTTCGTTTATTATGAACTATGGAGTCCTCAGTATATTTCTGATGTATCTTCGAATACAGGAACTATGGGGTCCTTAGTATTTTTGATTTAAAGGCAATGTTCACGATAATCTTCGATTTTGAGATTGATAGCTAAATCGATTGTTTGGCCCCCGGGTGGAACATAAATGACGAAGGAATCGAGAAAAACGCGCCAGAAGGTCACGAAATCCTTCACTCTCACCCCACCTATTTACTCTCACAGGAACTGTTCGTTGTGACAATGAAATCATTTGTGGACCCATCCTTTACAATTATATGCTTTCTGTTGCTCCGTAGTCTTCTTCGGACCCTACCTAGTACTATTTTGCCTGGAATATTCTTCCATTTTCGACTGATCCCATTTTTCGCCGGTGACAACCACCATGAACATGTTCATACAACTGGTCAACTAGTCCATGTTACAGAATAATGTGACTGAAACACGACGTTTTAATGCGTTTCTCGCCGTTTCTTCGGAATTTCGGTAACACTTGGAGCCCAACGCATTGTTCTATGTAAAAAAATCGGGGACGAAAATCATCGTGAACACTGCCTTTAACTTGTTCGAGGCTACCACGTTGTCTTGGAGAACATTTTGCTATGTCTAGGGAACGACATTAACCTAACCACTTAACGGAATTCGTGAAATGTCAACATTGCCGCGCCTACCAACTTCGGATACAAGTTCTAAGGGCCGTGCTCTAGTTGGAGGTACGGGAGAACCAGATAGAATCTAACTAGGGAAAGCCTCCCGATACTCTCGATATTTCGCAAAGAATACTACTGGAAGTTGCGAAGGACGAATAGAGTAACAAACATGTATGCTGCGCTTTCCCAACGAACCATTCGGTAGGTCAAAAAAGACGAAAAACGGAAAAATAGGATGCAGCTTCTCTCCAAGTGCCACTATGGCTGCATTTCTTATTGACTACGAGCAAAATTTGGCTCTTATGTGCAGCTAGCAGCCCTCTTTAGAAAAACTTCCATACCTGAAAAAATTCTCTTCTCCGGATTTTCCACCATGTACAGGAATATGCCCAGAGAATCAAAAAACTTCGATTGAAGTATGCTCAGTAGTTTTCGATGAAGGGTTGGCAGGCATTTTTGTAAACATGCGAGTGTTCCACTCCTCAACAATACTTTATAGAGCAGAATTGATTCAGAATGAGATAGTATTAACCATACAGTACTTTATTATTAACCGAAATATCTAGCAGCAGAGGCTGCGTTCTACAAAGCAACCGGAGCAGAGCCGATAAGAGCGACAAGCGCCTTTGCTTCTGTTGCTTCATGGAACGCAGTCACAGGTGCTAGCCTTCCCGGTTGATAATGAAGTATTATATAGTTATTACTATCTCATTCTGAATTTATTTTATTCCTTCAGATTCTCGCTCTCTAGTTATCCACTTCGTTATCCTCTCGGCCATCGCTGCTAATAGCGCTATGCTGCTTCAGTTGATTGGAAAGAAGAGTGCAAATTATGCAATGATCTCGGGAACGGCTCATATCTGAGGAATGAGCCAGAATCAAGGCGCTAAACTTTGCATATGCTGATTTTTCATAACCTGAAGCGTACTGAGCGGTTGTTTTTACGCCATTTGCTTTGATTGTGGAATTTCAGTAACTTTTATTCAGTTTTTGCAATTTTTGACCTACCAAATAGTCCGGGGGAAAACTTTGCATTCATTTTTGTTACTTTAAAGGCAGCAGACACGCTTAAAAAAGTTGCCGAGCTAATTACATTAGTGGGATCTCAGGGACCCTAGAAGAGCTCTCACGAAGTCGGAAGAATTGAAAACGAGTTGAAATGACCGTATTTGAGCCGTATCGAGTCACAAAATCATCCTTTCTCCGCCCATCGATACGGGCTTCGCCCCTCAATACATATGTTCAGTGCTCGATTACGGTCATTTTGGCTCATTTTTCACGCTTCTAACGTCGTAAGCGTTCCAGAAAGGGCTGTACGAGTACATTAGCGTCGTTATACCAACAAATTTGTCGCTAGCTCCGCTTTTTCAGTCAATGCGGTACAACTCGTCCACATCTGGGCTAATATAGAACAAACCGTTATATCTTCATTTCAGTCGATTTTTTTTCGGTTTTTTTGTTATCTCTGAATATTAACAGTTTCAGACCTTCGATTCATTCCATAAAATTGATATCATTTTTGAGCGTGTGTGCTGCCTTTAATCATCCCTCACAAGTTTCAGTGGAAGGTTTACAAAACGTAGCGGAGTCTGAAAACCCTTACCCAGTAAGACAACAGCGATTGATCGCATCATAAGATACTCAAAGCTATCTGCACTCCTATGAATGAATCTGAGTCTCCCGACTTCCACTCTAGACAACTGGGACAATGGTGTCGCATCATTCTTTAATGCTCACTTTTCTTCTTTTGACGACGTCGAACTACTACACCGATGATAATAGCAACTATCACCACAACTACAACAAAGCCACCAGCTGCAGCACCTATTATCATCCTAAAAGAATACAGAAGTACGGTTGCCTTTGCGTTGATGAGAAATCAACTAACCCCAGACTGCTGTCTTTTTTCGGAGGCGTCCTCGCTGGTTCCAAAACTCTCCTTTTCATTTGTCCGCCGGGTCCGGTTGGATCAATATCACCATCTTGGTCCCTGAAGGGATGTATTTGCGGTTATTGAACAGCCTCCGAAGTGTACAGTATGGTTTCACTAAATTTCGCTCAGCTAATGACTCTAGAAGCAAGAAGTAATCGGCGTGACATCAACATGAGTTCGAGCGCGTTAGTTGAAGGATTTAGTGCCAGAAAAAACTGTTGTTGATTACTGCGACATGCTTTCGTCTGCGATATTTCTATCTCTACAAATGTTATTGCAGCAGCTGTCTGTGTTGATATGATACTCAGACAGGCGCGTAAGCTTGCAGCTGTCCAGTACGATCGCATACCGAAGTGGTAAGAGGTGCGTCCATTTCCGAACACTAGAGTGATCTATTCCTGCCTAACGCAGCGCTTACTCAGAAAAATCAAAACAAGTTACTTGTAATTTAAACGTAACTTACTTGAATGCCTCAAGTAACTTACATTTATATTACATGTAGCATACTTTATATTACATGTAACTCAAATGTATATTACATGTAAGTTACACTTATGTTACATGTAACTTACATTTGAATTTTCACTATGGGTGGCCATCACGTTATGCAGACGACACGCGACACAGAGCGCGCGTCTCAGACCACACACTAAGCAAAAAAAAATGTTGTGCGGGGCCTTCCCTGCTGGTTTGGTGTCAAGTACCTCAAACTTGGGTAATTGAACCAATAGCAACGCCAGTCGTAAGCCTGACCCCGCGAGTTCGTCCTACATCAACCTTGGAAATATCTTCTTGGCGAATTTAAGTTACTTGCTACTTTCATTGTGCCATTTAAGTTAAGTGTAACATATCGGAGGTGCACTGCACGCAGTATCCTCTCAGAAATCAAAAACAAGTTACTTGCAACATATCTAAGCTGATGTAAGTTACTTGCCACTTATCTCAGGTCATTTAAATTACAAGTAACATATCGGAGGCGAACCGCACGCAGTATCCCGCCGATATGTTACTTGTAACTTAAATGACCTGAGATAAGTCGCAAGTAACTGAAATCGGTTCAGACATGTTACAAGTAACTTGATTTCGGCCTTTTATGTTACCAGTAACTTGTTTTCATTTTTTTGAGTAAGAGAGACTTTTTTTGAGACACATTCGTTTCCGACCGACGAATCCCCAAAATCGACTTCAATGTGCTACTGAGGCAGCCCATTGTGGAACAGAAGTAAAGTAGATAAGGTACAGCTTGATGATTCCGGACAATAAGGTAGAGTTTGCGCAATAATTTTAGTCTGATGAATGGATGGGGTTGCGACGGTAGATCACCCCGCCTTAATCGAAATTCCAATCTCCAGTGTGGCCGCCAACCCCGCACGGCCAGCCGACTGGTCCATGCGTTAGACTAAAATGAAAACGGAAACCATACCAGAGGCCGAACCTCTTGTAATGGGCATGACAGAATACCAACTAGTTCACCCCGATAGTCATGTATGGGAGTCTGAAAATCGGAGAAAGGTTAACTAGTTCGGCCAGGCTACTACAGATCTCTTATTGAATCTTGCAACCGACTGGGAGTTAAAGGCAGTGGTCGCGATAGAACATGCTTGTCTTTTTTTCTACTCTGAACCCTTTTGTGGATTCGGAGTTGTAGGGCCTATAGGAAAAATTCCCGAAAGAAAAACTCTTGTTTTGGGACTAATTTTAAGCTTAAACTTCCTTGTCTTTTAATGTAGGACGAGCCCACTTAACCCCATCGGCATCGATTATCTCTAATATCAAGAACATCAGCTGGCTTGACATTGTAATTCAATCAATGAACAATAGCCTTCGGACCGACCTGCTCAAAAAATTTTGTCCTCGACGAGTAAAAACTTGAAGGAAGGGCTTGCCTTCTGTGTTTAACTGTTTTCATTAGCAAAATTTGAATTTTTTCTGGCTGTGAACGTCAAGGATTTTTGGCTGCTCAGCATGAAACAGCGATCTTTTTGGGTGGAGCTGGTGCACGTCCGCACGAATAGGAAATTTAGGATCTCAATAACTTTATCTATAGCTCGTTTCATGCCGGATATCCTTCGTGGCCTTTTAGCCGTTTGCGAATCAAACAGATTGTCATGGCTTGTTCCACAACTTTTTTCATCATGACCACTACCTTTAAAGGCATCGTACGCGCTGAAAACCACTCACCGTTTTTTGAGTTCAATCATTGGCTGGGCCCGCTTGAGAACGTGGGTAGAGTTTGTCGGGTCACCGACGCATCATTGGGAAGATACGGGAGATCGAACGCCTCGAATTCCACCAAAAGAGGCCGGCCTTCCGACAGCCATGTGGCCTCAAATGAGAAAAGAAGGTACTTAGATACTCGCGGCTTAGTAAGGCAGCACGAGGGGATTACTAACGCATTTACTCGTCGAGGTGTAAGCCCCTTTCGTTCCCCCAACTGCTGCCCAGGGCAGCACGTTGTGTCCTCTTGCTCCGCTCACTGCCCCAACTGCTGCTCGTACAGTTGCCCCACCTGGTGCTATACTCAGAACATTTTCGTTTACTTGATTTCGACTTTGAGAACAACTTTCTGCTTGTCGCCGTAACGAACCACAGTATAGTTGTTCTTGCGTGGATAACAACTTGAGACTCACCAACTTGTCATCAACAATTGCTCTTACTGTAAGAACAACTCTATAACAAGTTAGCAGCCGAATGCTGTTATCTAGTTGTTGATACCGTATAGCATAATGTAGCTAATAAGTATAGTCTATAAACTTGTAAACAACACTTTGCCATCCACCCGAACACTACTCTGCCGCTGCATTGATTTCTAGCAGTGAGAAATACTAGGAATCAATGAAGGGATAAAGTAGTTTTTCCCACTTGGCTCAAACCTTATCTCATGTGTAGAACACTAACTAGGGCTTACCTTACATTTCCGGTGGGCTTTTATAAAACCATGTGTTGATAGTTGTAGGTATGGGACACAGCATTGATAATCCATTTTCTAAATCCCCTAAATGCCTCAGAGATTTAATTTACAGGAGATTTCCAAAAGTGGGCATTTTTTAGCTTTGCGTAGATAAAAGGGGTACACGAATGGCAATTTTCAGGATGTAAAAAAAATTGTCTGAGATTGGGCTGAAAACTTGTTTCTAGAGGGTGAGCAACGGCAGTTAAAAGACTTTGTGACTACCGTAACCTACAGTAACCCTGAGTCTGGCGAGGACTAGACCCTTTTCAGCGCTCTAAATCACCGGATATGAAAGTTTTGAGCCGAATCCAAAACTTTTTTCTTAACACCCCAATTATTCCCTGATGGCTGTACCTTACCTTACCCTTACCTTTTTGTGAAGCATAAAAAGGCCATTTTTCGGAAACCCCGCAGCCATTCAAGGAATTTCAAGCACGGATTGTCTATGTACTGTCACAGACCTACAGCAAAAACAACATGGTTTTCCAATCCTCCACGGGAAGTTTGAAGCAGTCCCTAGTAAAATACGGATCGCAACTCCTAGAAAACACCGTTCTGTTGACTCGCAGGTAACCCTCACGGCGGCGGCGGGGTGTAACTCGTCCAAACGCACGCACGCGTTATCCGTGGATTATGAACAGGAATCGAAATCTCCGGGTGTGCGAAACTTTTGTATGAAAGTGCACACCTTCACAGCCTTCACAGCTACAGAAGTCTGCTCTTCAATAATCCCTATTGTTGCGGCGCGACTTTTCCCGCCGGACTATGCGTAGCCCTATAGTCCGACGCATGGTGCAGGCGGCTGGCCGCGAGGGGCCGGCAGCCTCACTGGAGAATGGGGTTCCGATTCGTTCGCGCGGGGTGATCTACCGTCGCAGCTCCGTCCATTCATCAGACTAAAATTATTGCGCGGTCGCTCCTATTCCAATTTGAAATTGATACCTTAACCTTGAAGCGTACCTCAGAATCGTGGGTTTACACACTAAATTAGCCGTGGAGCACGAAAACTGCTTCGGCAAGATCTTCGCAGCTGCCTAGAACCATCCTGAGAAAAGTCGTACCTTTTCAAAGCCTGACGGCAAGGTAACGGTACTCCCATGGAATTTTTGGTTTACGGGGAATTTGCCCGATGCGTAGCGCGTGGAAAATATGCCCGCTAGGCCACTCATTGCAATATGACCACTCATTGCTAGCATGATGTTTTCTAGCGGAAGCGAAATCTCGCCCTCGCCACGGAAATTTTCTGCCCTCCTAGCGGGTATTTTCTCTCCTGCTTGCGGGTAAATTCTCCCCTCCATGCGGGTATTTTCTCTCCCCCTCGCGGGCAAATTCCCCCCTCCAGGCGGGCATTTTCTCCTCTCTCGCGGGCAAAATCTCCTGCTGAAATGTACGCGTGCGGCTCGGGCAAAATCTCACGTAATCCCGTTAGAGGATTTACCTCAAAAAGCAAAATCGCGGAGCAAATTCCACGCCAGAAAGGGAACTTTCGGGAAATGTGAAATTCCTGAAAATTTAGCTTCCTGGCAAGACTAGCGATTTGGCGACACCATATAGAAGTAAAAAAAAGGTTTAAAACTATCTTGAAATATCTTTAAAAATATTTTTGCGTAAAATAGCTTCGAGTATTAAAAAGGCTAGGAAATGAAGTGAAATAACTAAAAATTCGATTAGGCGGTCAATTATAGACCAGCTATCGAGAAGTAGGGACAGACGAGGGATCGGATTTTACAAGCTTCTCCGTTAAACTTATCGAAGCAAAATCAAGCGGGCAACAAAAACATTAAGCCGTTTTTTAAATGCTGTAATAAGGGAATCAGCGTAGGTCAAGGTAGGTAAACGCAACGCTCCAATCCATATCGCGCTAGAGTTTGCTTGGATAAGTTTAACGGAGAAGCTTGTAAAATCCGACTTCTCCTCTGCTGCAACATCCAAATGGTTTGTCTATGGTTGACCGCCAAACTACTACTTTTAAATAGTTTGTCTACGATTTTTGGCTGAGACTTCGAAAAAATGGTCGAATAGAAAAGGATTAGCGCTGCCAAACTGTTTTAGAAGAATCAGTAGAAGAAACCAAACAGAGCAATATGAAAAAAGAGGAAACAGAAGATCAGGAGCAATGTGAGAGTGTAAAAAAAATTGCAATCTAGAACCTTCCATGTTTCGAAACCGGCGCTCTCCGGCATTCGAATTGTACTTTAAGTGAATTAAAGCTTGTTTCTACCGTTATATCATCTCCAGTCGGCCGGCAAAGTGGATTTCAAGTTGCTTTCCCCTGTGGATGAGCGTTATGTGGGGATACAGTTGTTTTGAAGCCAATTCATAGTTGATAGTCTCTGGCAGAAGTCGATCCTTAGTTGAAATGAAGTGGTTTCAAGCTAAATTAGTCGAATTTAAGTTGATTTTGCTGGCGATTGCTGGAAATCAAGTAATCCAAAAAGTTCTGAGTAGTCGCCCCAACTGCTCCATTCGTCGCCCCAACTGCTGCTCTTCTCTCCCCAACTGCTGCTCTTTATTCTCGCCCCAACTGCTGCTCCTCATTTTTGATCTTTTCTTTTTTCTTATAATCTTCCTCTCGCGGGCATGTGTCTAGTGCAGCAGCAGCCCTGCAGCGACTTATCAAAAATTAAAGACCTCAGTGAAGCTCATTGATATCCTTGAAGGGTTTTTCATCCTTGATTCTACCCATAGATCTTCGCCACCGATCGAGGAATTGATGCTCGCACTATCTCATGCCCACCAAAGACTGCCTCGCATCTGGCACGAGTTTGCGAGGGCCGTTCAACACAGGCCTCGGTCGGTAGTGAATGTAAGTGTCCCAAAAACATTCCTCAACAGATAATTTCTCTATTCCCTAAACAAGAATCTATTTTCACTCGGTTTTGTCACTTTAGAGATAAGAATTGAGCGCGATAATCTATTTTTCTCGATTTTAAAGACGAAATATGGCTTTATTTGGTAAAAATTATATCTACATATTCCAAGGATGAAGATTCCCTGAAATTGTTCTTCAATCGCCAAAATTTGCACTGTTTAGATGAATGTCCAGGGTTAAACGGAAGTGAAATATCAGAGTTTTCATCATTTATTGATCTCCCTGCAAATGGTGATTTCTTCTCTTCCAAAAAAAGACAATTTTCGAATTTCTTGAACATTTTTTCTTGATTCTAAATTATTGTCGTGAACATTTTTTGGAAGTGTTCAAATTATTAGTTTCATTGGAAAGTTGTTTTTGAGAACTGTCGGCTTTGAATTCTGTGAGCATTGTGCTTTTCGTGAGAAAATGTATTCTCCATTTTGCTCCATTTTGGCAATCCATCGCCGCTCAGCACTTAAAAAATAAAATTCTTCAAACCAAAACAATTGGTTTTTCTGTGGAAAATGCGAGTAAAGTTTGAGTTCAAGGAAACGCATTTTAGAGTGAGGTGATTTTTTGAAATTTCCGACTTACACCTTCCTGATTGAAAAAGGCAAATTGTTGCAAATATGGAAAAACACGCTAAATAAATTATTTCAGAAGAGCCGACCGCCTCTTGAATTCTCGGTCGGTTTCACACATTCACCATCCGATGAGAATGACGACTCATCCCTTTTTCCAGAACAATTCATCAGTTTTTAGCCGAGCTGAACCTGTTCAAATTGCTCTCAACTAACTAACTACTTTTCTCGAGGCTGTCATTTTTACATGACATTTTCTTCAGAGTAAAACGACGTTTGATTTGATAATCAATAAAATACCAAAAGTTTTTTGAAGACTCCATGCAACGAAAATGCGAATCCTGCATAAAAGTACCACGTTTGAGAGGTGAGCTCTCCGCGCGATTCATTGGCCGCCACCGCGCGTTCAACCTGAGATTGAGTCATAGAAAGGCGACCAGTCGGAGATGAAATTAAAGTGTTGAAAAAATGGCTTCGAGCAGTTGGCAGTTAGTAGCGTCAGGTCGCGGTGATTTGGCGATGGGATGGCAGCGTGTCTTGGTCGACGGCGAGCGGGCGGCGCCTAGTCTTTGACTCGAAGACAAACTGAAGACCAACTGGCATTAAATTGACAAACTTTTGCTTCAGAATCATGAGTAGGGATCGTCTGACTTCAACTCCCTCTATTGTTTTTTGCGAGCAATAGATATTAGTAACAGTCCACATGATGACAGGACTGTCGAAAAGCGTACACTCCGGGAAGGTGTGCAAAAATCATTAAGATGCACACACTGAACCAGAAATTCGAAAACATCAGCAATGTCGGAGAAAATGGCTACGAACGAGCACAAAAAAACCTGTGCGGCACTAAACCTGAGTGTTCCGCTCACGCCCACTCCTTTCAACCGGTACCGATCCGTAAACTACTGAAAACCCGGCCTTAGGGGTAACAACATACCTCCAAGAGGTGCAATCCACTCCGCTCAACAAAACTTACCCCATTTGATAATCGGTCGCCTTCTTATAGCCGAATTTTCAGTCAGACACTTTTATCGGTAGCCGTTGAGGAAGTGGGCGTGGCGTGAGCGGGCATTCAAGTTTAGGGTCGTATAGGGCTATTTAGTGATAGTTTTTAGCCGTTTTTCAGCATTATTGATGCAGTGAGCCCTGGTTCTTCCGGTTTACGCTAGAAATCCGAACTGTTTTGATCGTGGGCACTGCTTTCAAGGTATTCCGTGTGATATTTCTGGAGATCGATTGGTTGTGTTAACTCTATACAACTTCCCAGGGAGTGGGCATGTTCATTTTCTTTCAAAGGAAAGAACTCTCTAAGTTGATTATGAGTAAGGTCGTAGTTACTTAAGGGACCACTTTGAGCAGTGTTACCACACTGTGCTGGCCACAACACAGAGCAGTAGCTGAGGCGACGAATGGAGAGCGAGGGCAGCACGCGCTCCTCGAGCAGCAGCTCGTCCCCTTGTGCTGCTCTCGCTATTCCAGTAAACATGAGAGCTAGTTGTGCTCCTTGACAGCTTACGATCGTCTGAGATGATAATCAATCGATTGCTTCAATTCCATACACATTGTTTGGGGGAGAAAAGAGAAATGGTGAATTGACATATAACTAATCAGATGTCTATATGTGCATGCTCAAAACAAAAAAGCTCCCCATGCTGACTGTAAATATGCTCGTAGCTGTCCAAATGGACCACTTTGAGCAATGTTACCACACTACGATTGCCACAAAAAAGAGCAGCAGCTGAGGCGACAAATGGAGGACGAGGGCAGCACGTGCTGCTAAGAGCGGCACAAAGGCAGCACGTGCTGCTCGAGCAGCAGCTCTTCCCCTCGTACTGCTCTCGCTATCCTCGTCGAGGTGAAAGCCTATTGTGCTCCATTACGACCCCGCGATCCCCTGAGTAGCTTATCAACAAATGATAAATCAACTTCCACTCATTTACGCGATATCGCTTTTCGAAAACCTTCTTTCTTTTTCATTTTATGTCACATGACTGTCGGAAGGCCGGCCTCTTTTGGCGGAATTCGAGGCACTCGATCACCCATATCTTCCCAATAATGCGTCTGTGACCCGACAAACTCTACCCACGTTCTCGGGGGCCCAACCAATGATTCAAACTCAAAAAACGGTGAGTGGTTTTCAGCGCGCACGATGCCTTTAACAGTTATTATTGGCTGACGTTCCTATCTTGTGGACCGCAGTATTCTATGTAGTTCTTTTTGTGTCTACGACAACAGTGTTTTGTGTTTACGACAGCAGCGCTTGGGAAGAGATAGAATTCGATCTACAAAATTCAAGCCTGAGTTTTTCCGAAGCACGAATGGGCGAGGCTTCAAGGTTGCGTTTCGACATAGGGATATTGCTTCTTCGAACGCTAGGATGGAAAGCTCTTCGTCACATCAAAATCGCGTATGGGGAGAGAGTTCTCTGCCACCTCATTCTCGACTTTATTATTAGCCTTGATGTTGATGGGCGGTCAAAACTCCACGAGCAGATTGGAGGCTCTATATAATCAAAAATTCTCGCGACTGTATTTGAATAGGCCATTGTGAAAACGCTGCCAAAAACAAAGCAAATCAATCGTTCCGTTTACCTAATCAAATGGAAAATTTTCCCTTCTATGTTCGCGAAAACGGTAAGCATGTTGCCAGTGACGGGGATTGAACCCTGGCTGTTTATGTATGGTGTCTTTATAAGACAGTGCACAGGCTCCCCTTTTCACCCGCACTCGCTGCTACCGTAAGGAGCTATTGCTACTCTTCAACGCCAACGCGGTCGCGCTTGCGGAGGCTATGAATACTCCAGCGGAGACGCTATGGTGGAGCGGATTAATGTGGACCTCAACTTTGCCGAGCAAACAAAATCTGTGCACGCGTTTTAATATTATGGTAGCAGAAAATGGTACTGTAATAGATTATTATGGAAAGGAATTAAATGGAAGATAAATGCATAATGAAAATTACAAAAAGTTATTACGACCGTCGCCACCCTGGCTGAGCGGGTGTCACGCGCGTGCTGCGCGGGCGAGGCATCAGGCATTCATACTCCGACGCCACGTCACGCGCGTGCCGCGTTGGCGTTGAGTAGTAAGGAAAGCGCCTAATGCACCTTGGAGGCGCGGTCTGTGGCGGCCCTATCTCATCAGTTGCATCCTACTCCATCTCACATGAACACTGCCCACTTAGCGCTCATGAATTACGGCTAGTCGACTCCGCGCGGTCCCGATTCTGCTAGCGTGGCACAGTCTCTCACTTACCGCGGAGAGTGGGCAGGCAGTACGCTAATCCTGGAGGTCATCGAACACTCAACTCATCGACTCCCACTTTGATATCATCATTGCCCCACCCACTAGAGTGGGGCCAGTGAACGATGATTAAGCAGAGATCGCTACGCGGAGACGCCCCCGCACGTGGCGTGTAAGACGCTGGTTTTGGGTAGGTGAGCCACTGTTCGTCAATGGCGTATGCAAGTGGAAAGTCTACCACCACCACTGAGTGTAGTAAGCTTTTACGTATAAGCTTACTCCTTATTTGTCGTGGGTAGTTTCAAAAAACTTGCCAGAGGCGTACTTTCCAACGTTTGTTGTTTAATTTGCCAACTGCTTGCGAAGAGCCCGTAATGGGCCATAGTTTTGCTTCGCCTCTTCACGCTTTGGTTTCTATAGACTATTCTATCTTGTAAACAACAGTTTCAAGGATGAGTTGGGTCTAGGGGTTGCATTCACGCTATCATCAAAGGGATCAAAAAAGTATCTTTCTTTTGAACTACGTCCCGTAATGCGGTGACAGGCTCAGACAATCGCCGCATTCAATGCATGTCGCATATGCAATCAGCTCGAATGACCGCTCTCAAGGAAAGCCTCAATCGCAGGGGCACGTGCTTCAATTAGCAGCACGTGCTGCACATTCTCATCACAGGAGCACGTGCTGCGAAACTTGATCGCAAGGGCATGTGCTGCAAAGTAGTCCAGCGATGTCGTTGCAGCACACCGACATTCGACGCGGCCAGCTCGCCGAGTACCATCAGGGGTCGCCAACGGTTGGACGAGGACTAGAGCGGCCGGGCGGGACCTAGTACTGCTAACTTGGGTAATTAAACTGGCGACGCCGCCGACATCTGGGTCCTGCCCTAGACCTAGTGCATACTTCCTGCGACGCGCGACGGCGACAGTGCATATCAGCAATATCGATTTTCGGTCGATTTATATAGCAAACACTATGCGGCGTCGCCCGTCGCGGAAAGTATGCTCTAGGCCTAAGAGTGAGCCGTATGCTTCGGGTGGCGGACGATTAGGCCGGTTGGGGCAAGAACGAGGCAGAGACACAGAGGACGGAGGCAGTGGTTAGGTCGTCCGCACGTCGCTGTCACTGGAGCGCATTCGCGTGGCTGTAGCAAAGCATCAGCAAAGCTTATTCAAAAGAATGCTCTTATTCCTTGTGCATGTATAAGCAGAGTTCCCAACTATGAATTGAAATAGTGACTGGTAAACCCTTCACTTCATTGAAATACCAATTGGACTACCTTTTCCTATTGAAATAAATTGAACCACAATTTTGGGAGTTCCGTGAGCCCTTCGCAGATTTAAAGCGTGTGGGGAATGAAAGCTCAATCATTTTCGGTTTTTCGAAATCTTATACCTCGTGGAATGCGTTAATCAACGTGGAAATCAAACGCTAGTAAATCTCAATGATTGACTCGTTTGGCGATGCGATACAAACCATCACTCTTGGCGATGCAGTCCAAATCTTTACTACCAATTAATTCCCTAGTTTTTTTGCATGAGATGTAGATGTAGATCTTCCTATTTAGATTGGCTCTTCAGAATGAACATTTTTTAGAAGTGAAGACCTCAAGAAATGTCGTAAGCCATAATGGGGTGCCTTCCAAACTTGCTCGTTTTCAACCTTTCTTGGAACTATGGTGGTGCGCGAAGCATTCTCGTATGTACTGAAGAATTTCGGGAGACCAGCAGTTTTCTGAATAACGGCCAGGCTCGTCGCGCCGCGGCGAAATTCGGACGAGTTTACCTTCTCGTGATGATTACAATTGGAGTACGTTATCGCGCGTTGAATTGTTTATTCATTTTCCGACCCATTTGTAATTTCTTTATTTCACTGTTTTGTTATCCATTTCGCCCTTCTCCCAGCATTCTCTTCTCCATTCTCAACAAGCCAGATTATTTTCCAATAAAACCTCTCTGGTTCTCTTTCCGTGTCAAGCCACTGGTATTTCTTCTAGCCGAATCAATCTTTCAAAAAATTCCATTCAGGTATGAATTCGCTGTGATCCCCTTGAAAAGTTTTGAAACTGCCCAGTTGGCCTTGGGAATAACGACCGTGAGGGAATACTTATCATAGGGAGAGTATTTTATAATAACATATACTCACTCCTCCTATCGGTAATAGTTGAACTGATTACGAGAAGAACTAGTGGACATTAATTTAAAAACGCATTCAGAAGGACTTTCTCTGTCAAAATTTACCGAGGCACGCTAACGCGCTCCTTTTGTAACGCCCTGAGCACTGCAGAACATTGCTTCCGCATCCATCCACCGCGCGCGAAAACTCGCCTCGTCGCGACGGGAGAACTGCAGTACACCCAAGAATTTTCCGCAAGGCTCGCCTAATGTTTCCCTACATTCAAATTTCTCGCGCGCGTTGACCTCCGTGATAATAGAACTAGAAGTATTCAGGTTTAATGCAAAATTGGCGCCGACGTTGAAGTATATGAGCATTTACGCCACGCGAGATGCCCTTCTAGAGGCTGATGTTTTCAGTTCAGCGTCTGTAGACGCCCTATTTCTCTCAATAAACTTGCTTTCAATGCCTGGAAGGAATAGGTTGACCGCAATAGTTTTTACAGCCTGATAGCACTGCTTTGAATAAAAGAACAACTATTATATATTGTACGCTGATGCTGTCCATAAGTCATCACTTTTCAGTATATTCTTTCCCTGATTTTTTTTCCGGTCACTACAAAACATATTCTACCCTGTTTCAGACCTCTGTACATTCACGAGCATCTCGACAAGTGTTTGAAAAAAAGCGGAACCGTTCCTAATGTTTCAACGCCAAGCAAGAACCATTATAGGCATCGTACATGATGAAAACCATATTTAGGATTTTGGCGTTTTCGTGTTATTACATCCCTATAGTGACTAAAGGTTGCAAAAAGCCCGCTCAAGAACGTCAGCTTTCAAGAAAAGCCCATTGTAAGAAATTTTAAAATATATTTGAAGTTTGCGCCGACATCAACTTGGGGTAGTTGCGCAGAGAACGCAAGAAACACTTTTACTGTTCGTTCTTTGGCGCAGCGTTGGAAGCGATTCACCGAGGATGCTATTCAACGACGACTTGAACGAAATTAAAATGGGTTGCCAACCTGCTGCGTTCATTGCTGTTAGCTGTTTCGGATCGAATGTGAAATCGACTGGCGTGTGCTTCGCGCCCTACGACGCGTTAAGGCTCGCCCGCCGGCTGCGACCACGGAGTTTTGTTCTTTGAAGCAACGAATCGACCGCAAGCCCGGCTCCCGAAACCAGAAAACCGTTTTGAGGTAAGCGAATCTTCATTCAGAGGCGACTTTGGAACTCCAATCTTTCTGAGTGACATTATCGTGACCCACTAATCCGACTCTACGCAAAAGTTGGAATTCGGTTTTCATCGTGTACGATGCCTTTAAAACACAGATCTTGTTCGTGCAATGCCCAGATGGGCGTGGAAACAGCAAACGGGAGTCTTGCCTCTGCGCTTTAGCCCATTGACCTAAATGTCTCACATACGTATGTTTCCTTGAAATGGCTACCTTGAGAAGTACCGCTGACCTCGTTGATATGCGATTCATTAAGGAGCAAATGCCGCGACTGACTGTTGTATCCCTTTTTATACATATCGTCGATCACTGGTCGAGAAGGCGCCGCGTCGAACACATGTGGTCCGCACGCAAGCGAGGAGGTAGTGATGGGATCATTACCTTCTCGCTTGCGTGCGTGCCACTTGTGTTCGACGCGGCGATCTCTCGATCAGTGATGAATCATAACATCGCCGTGGATCCTAATGAGACATTGCGTTCTCCCATTGGAGATTGGCTCAAACTCGGCGCACCTATATTATAACATATGGCACCGAGTTTGCGCCAATCTTCAATAGTGAACGCTAAGACTCATTAGGATCCATGCCGACGTTAGTAAAGATCGATTTGTCATCGCGTTGAATGTGTCTCATGCGTCTTATTTGTCAGATCACGCGCTGCAATTCGAAACACAATAGGAGCACATGCTCCCCTAACATCACGTTCAGTGTCTGTGCTCGAAACTGCCTTGTTTAAAGTTGAATGCATATCCGACACGCATAAAAGGTGGTGATTGCCTAGGGCTCCACATTTTTAGGAACTATTGTAATTCTGTGAAAAAGGGGTCTTCCAAGAAAAAGTGGTTTGGTTAGCGTTACAAATGTTTCAACAAAAAGGGAACAATAGGAAGGTCGAATGAGGAGAGTCTACAAAAAATAAGCAATATCATCTAAAAGCTCTTTTCTTTGTCGAAGCTTCTAAACAGCGAAAACAAACCGTTGCGGTTCTCTATGAGGAAGCACTTTTGGCTCCATAAAGGACTATGATTATGTGAGTGCCGGTAAAATATGCATACATGCATGTGCACCTGATAGCTATCATTAAAAAAGGAGATGATGTCAAATTGTTTCGGGAAACCATTCAATTGTTCCTCGTTAAGTACCACAACGGTTTGTTTTCGCTGTTTAGAAGTTTCGACAGAGAAAAGAGCTTTTAGATGATATTGCTAATTTTTTGTAGACTCTCCTCTTTCGGCTTTCCTATTGTTCCCTTTGTTGAAACATTTGTAACGCTAACCAAACCACGTTTGCTTGGAAGACCCCTTTTTCACAGAATTTTTCTTTTTTTCTTGATGTTGCGCAGTAATATCCTATGCAAGAACTTCGAGCAAAGGCCCCTTCATCTCCTTACTAGATCAGTCTCTTTTTGTGGTCACAAGAATCATTGACCCAAACTGTTATGAAACCATCTCAGAAAAATCACCCGATGTGGCTGACAAGACCGATGTTCACATGATATTACAATACCGCCCGCGACTTCAGGAAAAACGGCGTTTTCGGCGTTTTTTTTTTCGCCGCACAGCGCCGCTTTGTCATAACTTCGTTCAAAGTGGTCCGTTTGGGTTGCTAGGGGCATATTTAGAATCAGTATCGAGAGCTCTTCATTTTGAGCTCACACATGTCTTAGGCTGCAAACAAGTCATATAGGGCTAACAGAATCAATCGAGTGTAAGAAAACTGAAGCTAGATATCAAACTGGTGGTAATACTTGACTCCATATCAACCGTAAAGGTCAAGGACGAGTCATATAGAAGTATGTAAGACTAATTTAAGGAGCTGTTGAAATTGAAAATTAATGTTTTTAGCCGCTTCCTCGCCCCTGCAGACACAGTCATCGTCCTTCGCTCGGGCTCAAATTGCCGGCAATCTCAATTAAGTGTAGACTCTTCCAAAACAGAAACAACCTGTCAGAAGGCTTTTCCCGCCTAGCGCCACCTCGGTGAATTTGGCTTTGGAAAACGTCCCAGACCACTGACTTCACTTTCTCAGCTCGAACAGGAACAATCGACCTGAGACTCAGCCTACAATTTTACTTTCTGATCTTTCTTCGGAAGAACACTGCGGCCGCCCAATCCGGAAAACTCGAATTTTCACAACCCTAAGAACTGACAGCGCTTTTTAGCCGTTCTGCCGCTGCGGCTACACCCTCATCGCCTCCAGCTCGGGGGCAAAAGGTAAGGGATTTCAACTGCGCTCAGGACAGACTCCCTTAAAGCAGAAACAACAGGTCTGGAGGCATTTCCCGCTTAGCGGCACTCCGGTGACTTTGGCTGAGAACGATCCCCAAATCTTTTCAATGTGTAAGAGCTTCTGGCAACGCCTTATCCATTTCTCGACTGACCGTAACGTGTTGTGATGCAACGCGGCAGTCAGATTGATGAGAAGATTTGAGAACCACCCGTACAGTACAATTCTCTTCATTAAATTCGAGCCCTCGATATTTAGCAATTAGACCACCCATAAGGTTTACTCAGCTCCAATCCAGTTCTTGTCCTTCGTAACCTAATTGTAAGGACTATCCATATTGTCAAATCCCTTCTCCCCCTCCCTTGTTCTTCCTGCTTCCACCAACGCCATCTTCCCGCTAGTACCCCGAGTCCATTTCGGCTGCCGGAAATCATTCAATTTCGGGGTATTTCGCTTACAGAGAAATGTAACGTCGGCATGGATCGCGAAGAGACTTCGCGTTCACTGTTGAAAGTTGGCGCAAACTCGGTTCCGTGTGCTATAACATAGGTGCACCGAGTTAGCGCCAACCTTCAACAATGCACGCGAAGTCTCTTCCCGATCCATGCCGATATTATGCGAGACACTGCAGCGCGAAGATTTCGACATCTTTAAAAGAGGACATGCCAGTATGTTTTAATTTGCATAAATACTGGAAAGTCATTTTTTTAAATTAAAAATCCAGAACGATCCAACTCAATTGGGTAATTTTCCCATATGCTGTGCCTTACCTATAGTCTAAAAACAATTGGGTCGGTTTTTGGATTTTGCTTTCGAACGAAATCTTCAGCTCAAAGAAACAATTCTTATTATTATCCCTTGCAGTCAATAGAATGAGTAGAAGGTGAGAATCACAAGAGTATTATGCTCACAACTAATTGCTAATATTTATGGCTCAAACAAAGTATAGCCAAGCTTATTGAGATCAGAAATGGTCAGTTATATGTTAAATTTTTTTGAACAGCTATAAGACCGTGAACTCGAAAAGGAACGTCGTTTAAGGCCTGGAACAATACAATGTTTAAGGCGTGAGCATATACGGCGGTTGCTAGTGAAATACAACTTCTTATACTATATTGTGGGCTACTTTGTGAATTCAGATGTAAAGGGCTTCAAAAAATATTCCATCTGGATTACGTAACAGAGCGACTTCCTGGCGGTTAGCCTCCCTCTGCGTCCCTGATGCCTCGTGCATCTCTGCTACATTTGGACTTTATTTTAATCATATATTATGTATAAGTCACTTGGATCATGTGTCCAGTCTTGTTATTCTGTACAGTTGAAAATCTGGAAGCTGTGACGTCACATTCTAACCACAGCAGATCATCGGGTGAATCGATCGGGGGGACCACCAGCTGAGATCCTGGGTGGTCCCAACGCGAAACCACGGCGACGATAATTTGAGTGCGGGAATTGGCGTTCATTTTTCTTCGCGGCTTCAAGTCCATTCGTGATCTGATTTGATCAGTAATGGTCGTGTGTTGCTACGTTAATTTAGACACTGTTTCAGGTTCCAGAATTACGTGTGGACGGAAGTTGGAGTATTCTGGACCAAGGTGGGACTATTTCGAGGCAAATGTTTCTTTAGTAGGTTCAATAACTTTATTGTGGAATATAAAGAACTCACATAAATGTGTGAATGGTATTCTTTCGCTTTCCAAAGCAATTAAGAAGTTGCAGTGGAAATGAAGAAGTGAAAAGGGGTAAAAATTTGAACCATATATGTAGCTAGACTTTTTTGCACGAATCGCGTGGGATTACAGGAGAAAATGTTCGAAATAGACTTTTTTACGCACTGATATCTCAGAAACTGCCTCAAACCAAATCTTTCTTCTGGTGAGGATTTTCTTCGTAGGCCAAGATTTCTTTTGGTTTTGAAAGGGAGGGAAACGCCGACGGATTGGCCAAGTTTGAGTTGGATAAGAAAATTAGGCATGGAAATTTTCTCCGGAAGCAACTTTCGCAACAAAAAAAGAATTTAGGAAAAAAAATGCATGAAAATGTCGTTCTGTCAATGCACGCATGCCACTAAAAAATGCTAAAAGCGTCTCAAACGAAAATTTCCGGGCTCCTGGGAGATGAAACGGGGATAGCCGGAGGCGCACCAGCTGGGAAGGCCCGACGAAAGAGTTGGGATATCCCGATTCATAGGGGGCCAGCCGCCAAACCACGTGATCTGTCGTCATCATCGAGATATACTCTGTCCCAAACGAGGTGGCAAGCCGAGAGTCTAAAGAAGGCTCCATGTCATTGCTCACCTGCGTGAGTACGCGTTGCGGTTCGGTGAGTGTCGCGCGCGCGGCGAACGCGAAAAACCCCACCACCAGGGGTGTGCGGCAATTGCCGTTTGCCGTTTGCCGGTCATTTTTGGGGTTTGCCGTTGCCGTTGCCGTTTGCCGAAATTTAGGCTTTAAACGGCAAATTTTCGGCAAAAATCACGATGGAGACGTATGTTACCAGACGCAATGTGTAATTGCGGAGCTGGCTCTCGTCCAGATTTTCAAATCTCGCGGCCAGGGCACGCCCAGAATTTCGAAACTGGCGCACAACGCATCGATTTCTTAACTTCGTTTCCTCGCTTCTTACCACTTCTCTCATGCTTTCTTATTTCTTGAGTTCGAAATACAATTTCTTCTCAATGTGCGTCGGTTCCGCTTCCATGGCTGTAACAAGTTTTTTTCCAGATACTATATCCTTGAGATGTGGAGTGTGAAGGCTGCGCGAGTTACGAGCCCCTGTCGGTGAGCCTTGTTTTTCGCCAGTGTTTTAAGCTAACGTGCTTTAAGTCCGCTCTCCTAATTTTATTTACTTATTTAAGGTATATTCTGGGCAACTTGACCGTGTGCTTTTCAGCCGTTGGCGAACCATATTCGGTAAGCCTTGTTTTTTTTTATTACTTTCGGTGAGTGCTGTTTGTTCTGCCTCTATTGTTGCACTCTTCCAGGAATATTGTGAGCGATCTGGGCCGCGTAAACCTTGACGACTGCAGTAGGATGTCGGCAACCACTATAAGGGTGGGTTTTTTACCCGGTATTTTAGGTTTTGTATACAATTTTCTGGGGCTAGGATCCGTGGCTATTCTAGGCTTGCGAAAGCAGTTTGCTCGCCTTTTTTGAATGGAACACCATTTGGACACCAGAACGCCTTTAGCAGAGTCAAGCCGCCCGTTCACTCGAAGCTCCAGAAGGCTACGCCCCCTTTTGGTGACGAAAGTTTACGAAATAATGTTTTAAAAAATCCACGCCTCCAGGCGATTTTCCCCAAAAGGTCGGGACTGAAACTTTGAAAAATGGCTTACCTAATTTTTGATGTATTCTTTCCGAAATCCTCTGCTGTATACTATACCCCTTACCCTTCTGACGAGCCTTGAGATTTGCTTTCTGGCTTTTTGCCTAATTTTTGAACGTGCCTTTTCTTAATGTCAGTATTCATTAGAACTTTTCACGTCCTCTCGTTGCTCCGAGGGGCAGCGGCGGCATGACCCTGGCCTTGAGTGTGCTTTCTTCGATAATGTATCCTAGCCGTAAAATGAAATGCTTCGTCGTTTCTGGTTGCGGACGAAACGACTGATTCGACGGCAACCTACGACGGCCATGCGGTATCATAATTTGAGGACGTTAAGTAGCGAACGAGCCGTTTCCATGAACCAATTCAGTGCTAAAAACTCCGCGTGATTCTCATGTGGAAAATTGATGTTGATTCTATCAAAAAGGGGTCTTCCAAGCGAAAGAGGTTTGGTTGGCGTCGGAAACGTTCCAACAAAAAGGGAACAATAGGCAAGTAGGGTGAGGAGAGTCTACAAAAATTGAATAATATTTTCTGAGACTGATTTTCTTGGCCGAAACTTCTTAACAGCGAAAACAAACCGTTGTGGTGTTTCACACGAAAGCACTCTGTCGTTCCAAATAGTCTCCGATTATGCGAGTAACGATAAAAATGCATAATTATGTGCACCTATCAGTTATCATCAGAAGAGAAAATGATTTCAACTTTACCTACAGAGACGGCTAGCTCCAGCTGCCACGAGAAGTGAACTCAAAATGCAGCATGAAATAAGTGTATGTTCTTATAATCTCGTCAAGAATAGAAGTCCATTCTTGGAAACCATTGAACTCTCCCTCGTGAAATGACACAACGGTTTGTTTCCGCTATTAAGAAGTTTCGGCCAAGAAAATCAGTCTCAGAAAATATTGTTCAATTTTTGTAGACTCTCCTCATCCTACTTGCCTATTGTTCCCTTTTTGTTGGAACGTTTCTGACGCCAGCCAAACCTCTTTCGCTTGGAAGACCCCTTTTTGATAGAATTGTTCACTTTTTATTGATATTACGAAGTAATATCTGTAAAAATCTTCAATATTTTCCAAATAGCATGGATTGATATGACAATCAGTAAGTGATTGACCTGCTGGGCACGCTACAAATGACGTACGACTCTCTTTCCTCGACATCCCGATGACGTCATCAGATGCCCCATGCACTTTGATGACGTCATCAGAAAGTAACAAACTTGTGAGTCACTTCTCCTTTTCCTTCCCTACGAAAAAGTACGTGTTTTAGCAATTTGATCTACCACCTGATAATATCACTTGATATGATAAGCAGTAATAAGTGAAGTAGTTAATGTTAAACAGTAAGTAACAAACTTGTTAGTCATGTTGCTTGTCCCTGCCCATCAAAAAGTACAGCCTACAACGTGTTTTAGCGATTTGATCTACCAACTGATAATATCACTTGATATGATAAGCAGTAATAAGTGAAGCAGATAATGTTAAACAGTAAGTAATAAACTTGTTAGTCACTTTCCTTGTCCCTTCCCATCGAAAAGTATAGCCTACAACGTGTTTTAGCGATTTGATCTACCAACTGATAATATCACTTGATATGATAAGCAGTAATAACTGAAGCAGTTAATGTTAAACAGTATGTAATAAACTTGTTAGTCACTTTCCTTGTCCCTGCCCATCAAAAAGTACAGCCTACAACGTGTTTTAGCGATTTGATCTACCAACTGATAATATCACTTGATATGATAAGCAGTAATAAGTGAAGCAGTTAATGTTAAACAGTATGTAATAAACTTGTTAGTCACTTTCCTTGTCCCTTCCAATCAAAAAGTACAGCCTACAACGTGTTTTAGCGATTTGATCTACCAACTGATAATATCACTTGATATGATAAGCAGTAATAAGTGAAGCAGTTAATGTTAAACAGTAAGTAATAAACTTGTTAGTCACTTTCCTTGTCCCTTCCCATCAAAAAGTACAGGAAGGTGTCCACAAGAAGGTGCGCGCGCCATGCGCTCTTGGGCCCCGCCCGCATCGAAGTGCCTCTTTTCCCTCCTCCGGTTTCCAGTGTTTGCCGCGAGCGCTACAATCACGGAACCGCGACGCGTGCGCACGCGGGTGAGCAATGTCATGAAACTTTGAATTTCATTCGAGTTTAAACCATAATATGACATGAAAAAGTATTCGAGTTAGAAGTACATGTTTTTGTGGGATGATTTGTTGCTTTAAGCCGCCGCCCCTCCTCGTTCACACGATTCTCATAATTTTGAAAATACGAAACGCTTTCTAGAATAACCTGACTCTTTTATGTTTGTTGATTCGTTTGTTTTTTCTTTGATTTCATTCAATTTTTTCCTCTGAGTGAAAATGAATTTCTCCTCTTTTTCACGTTGGCTGTTTCCCCACATTTTTTCGCATTCCTCCTTTGTGTTAGGCGATCCTTCGTCATCTATGTCCATTAAGTGACTTGCCATTTGTCACCAGGGTACTGCATATGGTGTGGGGAAGGCCAACTTCGTTTAGACCCTACCCCCGCCAGGGAGCGTGATTTGATCAAATTTTTGGCGGTTCTCTGAGACGCTCTATAAGTGTGATTTGGTCAAAAGTTTGGCAATTTTCTAAGACCCCCCCCCCAAGGAGCTCCACATCCCGCGCAGAACCCGGTTTGTAAACCAGGCCATAGTAATGGGAAAGTACTTAATGGACATATTCGTTCTTGAAGTATAGGTGCTATGAAGGATGGCGTGGGGCACCATGGCGCAATGCAGTTGGCCACGCCCATTTTACTGTGCCGCACTAAATTTGAGCACCTACCCGGGGTTTCCCTCCCCTGCAAAAATCAGTAGAGTCATTGCGGCACGGAAAAATGGGCGTGGCCAAGTGCGATACAATTTTTGCCCCCCCCCCCATTCCACATAGCACCGAAATACATTTATGTTTTCTTATTATTCGATTTCACTCTGAATTCTTACCTCGAAGTTTCCTATTTGGAAGCGAAATTTCTTGTCCACATTAGTTGGGAACAATTTGGTAAATATTGATATCGAGTATTGAATATTGGTGCTAGCGCAGCAAGAGAAGGCGACTATGGTGCAGTGGTTCTATGAGAACTCTTACCCTCCGCAATTTCAGGCATTCGGATATCAGCTTGGAAAGGGGACGCGGCCAAGTGCTGTAGCATAAAGCCCCGGGCTGCGATAGCACCATATTTGAATATTTGTGGGAGTATACAATTAATTACTTGAATATTTTCCGTATGAAAATAGTAATCTCAGGTTTCTAGTGTACTCCTTTGTTCAAAAATTTTTAAATACTCATTGGAATTGACAAACCCTTCGAGGTTTAGCACAATCTGACAAATTATTCGGAATCATGGAACTGAGGGGGGGGGGCTCGATTCGATATTCTCATGCGGCCAGTATACGTAGCGCTCTTTAGCTTGCGCTTGCGTCAATGAAGTTATGGATACCTTTTGAGATACGAACACTCATAATCGTAATGTACTGATGTCCGGCACCTCCGGCCACGTGTCGGTGCTATCGGAGCAGGGGGCATTATGGTACGATGCATTTTGCCACGCCCATGTTATCGTGCCGTCGCATAATTTGAACACCAACCCGGGACTTGTTTCCCTTTCCAAAATCAGGGGACTCGTTGTAAGACGGGAAAGTGGGAGTGTCCAAGTGTGGTACCATACTGCCCCCCCCCCGGCTGCGATAGCATCCACATTCCTGCGTGCGCAACCCTCACGCCCATTTCGCGGTTTGAAGTTATACGGCTACCCAATACGGCTACCCATTTTTCTGTTTAAAGGCAGTGTTCGCGATGAAAATCGTTTTTCTGTTTTCCAGCCTATCTTGAAAACGGCCCCATTCTGATTCCAATGATGTCTCTGAAATCGTACACGACCTTCTGGGAACCAAGTTATGGTCCCTCAAAGATTGAGCTATGGAAACATGGTGGACGAGTCGTCCGAGGCTTGTAACTCAAGTCTTTTGCAGCCGCTCTATGCGAGCTGACCTGAGTAAAGAGAGAAGCTGAGAATGAAGGGAAGAACGGGGCTAATGATTGAAAATCATTGCTCATCTCACTATCTCGAGCATTCATTTGTTCACGTCGGTGGGCGTGTGATGCGCTTTTGGGGTTTTCAATGCGCTCGAAGTTGCAACTTCGGGCTCTTTTGGGGCTCTTCCTGGCTCGTTTTCATGCGTTCTTTCGACGTTAACGTTACAGAGTGTCCCTCCACTATCCAGTCCTAGTGAAATTTCGAAAACTTTTTTCATCGTGAACACTGCCTTTAAATTGGGAACGTTTACTTATTTGAAAGCAGACCCCCTCTATGATACAGCACATCGTGTGCCGTAGCCGGTAATTTAAAACGTAAGCAGCGTATGGGGTGGGCTGAAGTTATGGGTCGAGAAGTTATTCGTTTTGGAAACTATGTCGGTGTTTTCAGGTCAGCAAGTATAGATCGGTTTTCTCTGAAACCGACACGACGTTGATTTGTAAGAAGTGCGACTGGTCTTAAGTAAAGAAGAAAGATGGATCAACATATTCGCTAAGATATCATCTGAAGACGAGACATCCAAAAATCTTCGCTACTTTCGAAACGGAAGAGGAGGAAAAGGTGTCAGCTAAGGCGGTCGCAAAGAAGAATTTTGAAAAACAATCGGGAAGTCTGAAGAAGGCCTTCACCCCCGACACTGATGAGGAACCTGCTACGAAGAAAGTAAGAGAGGATATACAGCCGAAGGAGAATACTATCCAGAGAGCACTGAGCCTTTGGTGTCCGGAAGGGCAGATGACCAAGAAAGCGGAAAAGGCTATAATGCAGTTCATCTGCACTTCAACGCAGTCACTGTCGATCGTCGAAAATCCAGGGTTCATTAACCTCGTATCGATTTTGGCGCCGAGGTTCAAGATCAAATCCCGAACTCACTTCACTCGAACGCTCCTCCCTGAATTATTCGATGTTTACACCGCCCGGATAAAGGCAATGCTAGAAGGTGCCAGCTTCATTAGCCTCGCATGCGATTCGTGGAGCGCATCGGGAAATACTCATTCGCTTTTGGCGCTCACAGCCCATTTCGTGGACTCTAACATGAATCCTAAGTTCGTTGTTGTTGGAGCATTGCCGATCAAGACAAAACATACAGCTGAAAACATGCGACTTCTGCTTTTGAAAGCTCTGAGGACTTTCGAATTCCGGAGAGGAAGATACACCTTCTCGTCCGAGACGGCGATGCAACGATGAAGAAGACAATGAATCTTTTGGGTATAAAGAGTATCGACTGCTTCGCTCACAAGCTCCAATTAGTGAGTCATAAATTATTCCCTTCGTTCACGCAAAGTCATTACTTTAAATGTGAACGTTCAGGCCGTGAAGGATGGTCTGGGAGTGTTGGGTAGCGTGGATAACGGGCCTAACAGTCTCACATCGCGCCTGACGAAAATCCTTCGAAAGCTCAAAAAAGCCGTCTGGACAAGGACGAATTCCAATGTTGTCAAAAACTTTGCGATCTTCCGGAAACGAAATTAGTGAAGGTAGGTTAATGTCCTATTAATCCGCCTTGCTTTGTTGCAGTCTAGTCTTTTGGTCAGATAGGAAAGCGCTCTCTCCCGTGCAAATTGATTATGGCTCTCTTCCATCATTGTTCTATTTTCTACTTTTTCTAAAGCCAGGAGCACGTCGTCGTCCTGTTCTGTCCAACGAAGACTCGGCCGCAGCCGATTGTAGCACCAGTGGAGCTGAACAGAAATCATAGTGAGATTTGTCTCTTTAGGGCATCGAAGTGCGATGGAGTTCCTGCTTTGAGATGATCACGCGTTTCCTGGAGAATCAAAAAGCTATTGAACTTTTTCTCGTTGATCATCCTCCTCCACAATATCCACCGATTGATGAGTTCGACTGGGGATTAATGAAAAGGATGGCCGATGTGTTAAGACCGCTCGCCACTGCAACGAAGATGGTTCAGCATAGAGTATATGCTCCGATTTCGGTCATCATACCACTCTATAAGGCCATATTGAGGAACCTGAACGAGGACAGCACGAGACTATACAACGTCAAAGAAGCGATAGCTGAAGGACTTAGTCTGAGAGTGGAGGCCTGCCTTGATAGGGAGGAGTTCTTCATCGCCACAATGTTGGACCCGAGATTTAAGGACACATATTGCAGTGATAGGAGGGATGACCTTGTGAAGAAAGTTGAACAGTTGGCGCGTGATATTTATGAAGGAGGGGACCATAGTGTGTCGGCCAGCGAAGAAGACACCGAGGACGATACAAATCCGTTCTTTTCGTTTTGGAAGGACGAGTCATCGAAGTCAGATCCCTCTCCGGCGCCGAGCCCAAATCCTCTCAGCATTGATGCACAGGCTAAAGCAGTAGCGGTAGGTTTCACATACAATCTTCAACGCCGATAGAATTAGTAGGGTGGTACGGGCGGGATTTCATCCATATTTTTCTGACCATCCTTGCGTGGTCTAAGATGTCCTTACATGACATTAGATTTGTCGCTGCTTTTGACAATTTCACCCACAACTAAATTGTTTTGTCAAAGTGGCTCAATTACATTGAGCAGAGTATGCTCAACTTCATCTCGCTCTGTATATTTCCTAGCTTAATATCGAGGGCATCACTCAAAGTTCACTGGCAAGTAGCGTTCCTCTGACTAAGGATTTTTTCTGTATGTCAAGGCTTCGTGCTACTGGATAGGGTAAATGAAGTGAAAGGGTTGCAAACGATGCATAATGTTTTATGAACCGCTCGCAACCACAGTGATGCTGTTTTAGTGATTTCTAAGTAGAAGTGAGCAACGTTTTTCGAAATTGCCTATAAAATCGTAAGCATTGTCGAGAAAACACCATTCGCGGGTACGAAGGTCGTGGTTATAACATAAGCAATCTCGGATGATGAAACCCTTACCCAAGCGAGAAACTCAAGTTCAGGGCGAGATAGGTTGTGAATACAGCTGTAATAACTCAAAACCGAAACGGGCACGGTATCATTTTGAGTATTTTTGGTTCAGGAGGTTCAAGACTACCTTACGAGGAAACCTATCTTCTCGGGCGACCCGTTCGAATGGTGGAGATGTGAAAGCAATGCGACGAAATATCCCCTGTTGAGACGTCTGGGAGTTAAATTTCTGTCGGCACCAGCTACGTCATCTGAGTGCGAAAGACTGTTTTCGACGGCGGGAATAATTGTTACTAGTTTGAGGAAGTCCCTGACTGCGGAAAACTTGGAAAAACTTCTTTTCTTGCACCACAATATACTCATCACGGGATTCTGATCACTTTCGCCCCCTACTGTTTCGGTGGACGCTTGTTGTTTTGGGCTGGTATGCAACTGGAGTGAGCAGTTGATTGCAAAGCTTGCCGACTAGCATAATCGGCACTGAATTGACCGGGACTCTGCTCCCACTTATAGTTGGTGACCGGATGTAGCCAGCCGATAATCGTGAAGAGAGGATTGAGGAGGGATGGACAAACACCCGGTGTGGCCGACCCCACTTATTTGCACATGCTATAAGGTAAAAATGAATTAGACCGTTGATTTCGTTCCTCATATTTCATACATATCGACCGTGTTGGCAACACAAGGGTGTTTTTCTCATTTTTCCTCGTCCATTTTTTCATACCACGGCAGGTTACGGCGTTTACCAGGGGCCTCAGTGCCCTCTGTCGCTATCACTTAAAAAGTTTCAGTATTTTCTTTTTGTGGTTTTGGATGATTGCATTCCAGCCTTGAGCACAGACTCCGATTTCAACATTGACTTCGAACTATCTTCCCGGTTGTAAAACTGTTTTTGGAGATCCCCTTATTCGTTTTTTTTTGGTTCGTTGTTATCATTATTCTTGTTTGTTACCTTGAAATGTTTAATGAAGTTGTTTATAGAATGGTTTATGTCTCCATTTTCCAGCGGTTCGAATTTCGAAGAATACTGTTAAAAGTACTGCAGCGAAAACTTGGAGAGAAATGTATCGTGGGGTGGATTCCAGTACAAAACAGCTTTTGCCGTTTGCCGTTTTGCCGTTTGCCGGTCATTTTAGGGGTTTGCCGTTGCCGTTTGCCGAAATTTTAAATTCCTTTGCCGCACACCCCTGCCCACCACTGTGTGGAAAAGTCTTCAGCGCCAAAAACAGGAAAATGGTTATCGTTAGTGATATAAAATGGACACAGCAAAGTAAATAATGCTCCAAGACATGCCAGTACGTTTGAATTCGCATAAATACTGGAAAGTCGCGTCGCCGCTCATTCCTCCGCGCGCGACGCTCACCAACCGCGACGCAGAACGCACGGGTGAGCAAAGACCGCCTCCCGTCCAAAGAAGCAGCGGCCCCTCTGCGTCTCTGAGGTTTTTGTTTACAAATTTCGCCCTTCTTCCAGCATTCTCTTCTCCATTCTCAACAAGCCAGATTATTTTCCAATAAAACCTCTCTGGTTCTCTTTCCGTGTCAAGCCACTGGTATTTCTTCTAGCCGAATCAATCTTTCAAAAGTTTCCATTCAGGTATGAATTCGCTGTGATCCCCTTGAAAAGTTTTGAAACTGCCCAGTTGGCCTTGGGAATAACGACCGTGAGGAATACTTATCATAGGGAGAGTATTTTATAATAACATATACTCACTCCTCCTATCGGTAATAGTTGAACTGATTACGAGAAGAACTAGTGGACATTAATTTAAAAACGCATTCAGAAGGACTTTCTCTGTCAAAATTTACCGAGGCACGCTAACGCGCTCCTTTTGTAACGCCCTGAGCACTGCAGAACATTGCTTCCGCATCCATCCACCGCGCGCGAAAACTCGCCTCGTCGCGACGGGAGAACTGCAGTACACCCAAGAATTTTCCGCAAGGCTCGCCTAATGTTTCCCTACATTCAAATTTCTCGCGCGCGTTGACCTCCGTGATAATAGAACTAGAAGTATTCAGGTTTAATGCAAAATTGGCGCCGACGTTGAAGTATATGAGCATTTACGCCACGCGAGATGCCCTTCTAGAGGCTGATGTTTTCAGTTCAGCGTCTGTAGACGCCCTATTTCTCTCAATAAACTTGCTTACAATGCCTGGAAGGAATAGGTTGACCGCAATAGTTTTACAGCCTGATAGCACTGCTTTGAATAAAAGAACAACTATTATATATTGCACGCTGATGCTGTCCATAAGTCACCACTTTTCAGTATATTCTTTCCCTGATTCACTTCCGGTCACTACAAAACATATTCTACCCTGTTTCAGACCTCTGTACATTCACGAGCATCTCGACAAGTGTTTGAAAAAAAGCGGAACCGTTCCTAATGTTTCAACGCCAAGCAAGAACCATTATAGGCATCGTACATGATGAAAACCATATTTAGGATTTTGGCGTTTTCGTGTTATTACATCCCTATAGTGACTAAAGGTTGCAAAAAGCCCGCTCAAGAACGTCAGCTTTCAAGAAAAGCCCATTGTAAGAAATTTTAAAATATATTTGAAGTTTGCGCCGACATCAACTTGGGGTAGTTGCGCAGAGAACGCAAGAAACACTTTTACTGTTCGTTCTTTGGCGCAGCGTTGGAAGCGATTCACCGAGGATGCTATTCAACGACGACTTGAACGAAATTAAAATGGGTTGCCAACCTGCTGCGTTCATTGCTGTTAGCTGTTTCGGATCGAATGTGAAATCGACTGGCGTGTGCTTCGCGCCCTACGACGCGTTAAGGCTCGCCCGCCGGCTGCGACCACGGAGTTTTGTTCCTTGAAGCAACGCAACGAATCGACCGCAAGCCCGGCTCCCGAAACCAGAAAACCGTTTTGAGGTAAGCGAATCTTCATTCAGAGGCGACTTTGGAACTCCAATCTTTCTGAGTGACATTATCGTGACCCACTAATCCGACTCTACGCAAAAGTTGGAATTCGGTTTTCATCGTGTACGATGCCTTTAAAACACAGATCTTGTTCGTGCAATGCCCAGATGGGCGTGGAAACAGCAAACGGGAGTCTTGCCTCTGCGCTTTAGCCCACTGACCTAAATGTCTCACATACGTATGTTTCCTTGGAAATGGCTACCTTGAGAAGTACCGCTGACCTCGGTTGATATGCGATTCATTAAAGAGCAAATGCCGCGACAGACTGTTGTATCCCTTTTATACATATCGTCGATCACTGGTCGAGAGAGCGGCCCCTCGAACACATGTGGTTCCGACGCAAGCGAGGAGGTAGTGATGGGATCATTACCTTCTCGCTTGCGTGCGTGCCACTTGTGTTCGACGCGGCGATCTCTCGATCAGTGATGGATCATAACATCGCCGTGGATCCTAATGAGACATTGCGTTCCCCATTGGAGATTGGCTCAAACTCGGCGCACCTATATTATAACATATGGCACCGAGTTTGCGCCAATCTTCAATAGTGAACGCTAAGACTCATTAGGATCCATGCCGACGTTAGTAAAGATCGATTTGTCATCGCGTTGAATGTGTCTCATGCGTCTTATTTGTCAGATCACGCGCTGCAATTCGAAACAATAGGAGCACATGCTCCCCTAACATCACGTTCAGTGTCTGTGCTCGAAACTGCCTTGTTTAAAGTTGAATGCATATCCGGCACGCATAAAAGGTGGTGATTGCCTAGGGCTCCACATTTTTAGGAACTATTGTAATTCTGTGAAAAAGGGGTCTTCCAAGAAAAAGTGGTTTGGTTAGCGTTACAAATGTTCCAACAAAAAGGGAACATTAGGAAAGTGGAATGAGGAGAGTCTACAAAAATAAGCAATATCATCTAAAAGCTCTTTTTCTTTGTCCAGAAACTTCTAAACAGCGAAAACAAACCGTTGCGGTTCTCTATGAGGAAGCACTTTTGGCTCCATAAAGGACTATGATTATGTGAGTGCCGGTAAAATATGCATACATGCATGTGCACCTGATAGCTATCATTAAAAAAGGAGATGATGTCAAATTGTTTCGGGAAACCATTCAATTGTTCCTCGTTAAGTACCACAACGGTTTGTTTTCGCTGTTTAGAAGTTTCGACAGAGAAAAGAGCTTTTAGATGATATTGCTAATTTTTTGTAGACTCTCCTCATTCGACTTTCCTATTGTTCCCTTTTTGTTGAAACATTTGTAACGCTAACCAAACCACGTTTGCTTGGAAGACCCCTTTTTCACAGAATTTTTCTTTTTTTCTTGATGTTGCGCAGTAATATCCTATGCAAGAACTTCGAGCAAAGGCCCCTTCATCTCCTTACTAGATCAGTCTCTTTTTGTGGTCACAAGAATCATTGACCCAAACTGTTATGAAACCATCTCAGAAAAATCACCCGATGTGGCTGACAAGACCGATGTTCACATGATATTACAATACCGCCCGCGACTTTGGGGAAAACGGCGTTTTCGGCGTTTTTTTCCGCCGCAAACTGCCGCTTTGTCATAACTTCGTTCAAAGTGGTCCGTTTGGGTTGCTGGGGGCATGTTTAGAATCAGTATCGAGAGCTCTTCATTTTGAGCTCACACATGTCTTACCCTGCAAACAAGGCATATAGGGCTAACAGAATCAATCGAGTGTACGAAAACTGAAGCTAGATATCAAACTGGTGCTAATACTTGACTCTATATCAACCGTACAGGTCAAGGACGAGTCATGTAGAAGTATGTAAGACTAATTTAAGGAGCTGTTGAAATTGAAAATTAATGTTTTTTAGCCGTTTCCTCGCCCCTGCAGACACAGTCATCGTCCTTCGCTCGGGCTCAAATTGCTCGCGATCTCAATTAAGTGTAGACTCTTCCAGAACAGAAACAATCTGTCTGAAGGCTTTTCCCGCCTAGCGCCACCTCGGTGAATTTGGCTTTGGAAAACGTCCCAGACCACTGACTTCACTTTCTCAGCTCGAACAGGAACAATCGACCTGAGACTCAGCCTACAATTTTACTTTCTGATCTTTCTTCGGAAGAACACTGCGGCCGCCCAATCCGGAAAACTCGAATTTTCACAACCCTAAGAACTGACAGCGCTTTTTAGCCGTTCTGCCGCTGCGGCTACACCCTCATCGCCTTGCCTCCAGCTCGGGGGCAAAAGGTAAGGGATTTCAACTGCGCTCAGGACAGACTCCCTTAAAGCAGAAACAACAGGTCTGGAGGCATTTCCCGCTTAGCGGCACTCCGGTGACTTTGGCTGAGAACGATCCCCAAATCTTTTCAATGTGTAAGAGCTTCTGGCAACGCCTTATCCATTTCTCGACTGACCGTAACGTGTTGTGATGCAACGCGGCAGTCAGATTGATGAGAAGATTTGAGAACCACCCGTACAGTACAATTCTCTTCATTAAATTCGAGCCCTCGATATTTAGCAATTAGACCACCCATAAGGTTTACTCAGCTCCAATCCAGTTCTTGTCCTTCGTAACCTAATTGTAAGGACTATCCATATTGTCAAATCCCTTCTACCCCTCACTTGTTCTTCCTGCTTCCACCAACGCCATCTTCCCGCTAGTACCCCGAGTCCATTTCGGCTGCCGGAAATCATTCAATTTCGGGGTATTTCGCTTACAGAGAAATGTATGCGAGACACTGCAGCGCGAAGATTTCGATATCTTCAAAAGAGGGCGCGGGGAAGCAGAGAGCAAAGCGAGGGACCGGCAGTAAATCGCTCCTTCGGATATGAACGAAGGTCTCAGAACCTTTTTGTTTGAGTTTGAACCTGAACAAATTTTATACCATTGGGAAGCACTTATCACGAAGATTCTAAATGTCTTGCGTTGGCTGACCGTGGCTAGCGGAGCCGCAGAAAACGAAGAAAATTTTGTGATAACAACAATCCGGGTTAGAAAGAACGGATCGCAAAAAATAACGACTGGTTTTCAAAACTACATATTTATCGTGAGCTGCGAGGAGCTGGAAAGGCTACCAGCAGTAACTCCTGGCCTCCTTGATGAGCTGCAGTCAAACGTCACTCATTGGATATCGCTAGGAACCACTTTTTTGCAATCTGAATTTTCTCCGAGTTTCTCATTATGGAGAGAATCAGAGACATTCTACGGTAAGCATCGCTTCTGCCCGTAAATCTAAGCAAAAGGAGGCTTGTGGCTCAGGAAATGGCAAAAATATTCGGGCTTTAAAATGCGAAAATCTGAAACTTTGTAGAAAACGTCGGTCAGCCGCGGACAGCTGGATTACCTGCTGTCATTATCGTTTACACTGTTGAGTTGGACGTGGCATTACGTTGAAAAACCACAACTTACTTGATTTATCCTTTCCCCAAATTGATTGATTGTGTAAGCCCTATATGCCTTGTTTGCCCGTAAGACATGTGTATGCTCGAAAGAAAGAGCTCTCGATGCTGATTCGAAATATGTCCTCCAGAGCTCAGTTGGAGCACTTTGAGCCAAGTTATGACGAAAAGTCGCGATTTCGCGACTTTTGCGGCTTTTTTGAGAAAATTAGTGCGGGTATTGTAGTGCGTGTATTGTACTTGTCCTTGATCTGTGCGGTTGGCATGAATTCAAATATTTACAACAATTTGACACCCAGCTTCAGTTTTCGTACACTCGATTGATTCTGTAAACCCTATATGCCTTGTTTGCAGGGTAAGACATGTGTGAGCTCAAAATGTAGAGCTCTCGAAACTGATTCTAAATATGCCCCTAGCGACCCAGGAGGACCACTTTGAACGAAGTTATGACAAAGCGGCGGTTTGCGGCGGAGAAAAACGCCGTTTTTCCCAAAGTCGCGGGCGGTATTGTAGCTAAGAAATGAATGATATACATGATATCGTTCCACATAATTCATTCATATTGATCGCGTCAGCCACAGCTGGCTACACCCGTGTTTTTTGCAACCTCCATGTTTTTTATACGTATCGAACGGGTCGAATAAGAACGTAAAGGCCAACCGAACATTGCTCGACACGAAGCGGTAGCGTCACGGCTCTTGTAAACAAAACTTATGATAGCAATTTGATAAAGGGTAGGGTATAAAAGAAGTGGAGAGCGGTGTGTCTTCATTCACATACCGTCCTTCTCCAGGGGTCAGCAGTTCAGGATCTCCCTAGAGTAGAAATGTAGTAGGAAAACAGCACCACCGGTAGTCAAGATATAACAAAGCAGGAGTACAAACTTAGAAAATTATAGAGCCGCGACGCAACCCCGTCGTGTCGAATAATGTTCGGTTGGCCTTTAAGTTCTTATACGGGTCGGCCAAGGTGATTTTCTAAACCAACTCTGACAGGGGCCTTAGGCCCCAGTTATAGTTGGTGGCTCAGATGTATCCAGCCCGCTCTATAATCATGAAAGCCTACTGGCCAACAGACGTATGCAGACTCTGCTCGCAGTTCTTCGCTTTCGAATGAGACTAACTCAAAACCTGCACAGTGAGAAACTGCCTTCAATTCCATCTGGGCACTTTCACATCAGTGGAGCGGAGCGGTTTTCCAAACTCAGTATTTCGTTTCCGCCGCCCCATTCGCAGAACAGCCGCCTCGATTCCATGAATTTGATACGAAAATGCTCTGCTGAGCTGCGAATGGAGATAATTCTAGCAATTTGTTTTCGAATTCAGATGCTGATAAGCAAGTACCATTTATTGCAGAAAAAATCAGTAGGCTGGTGAAGAAGAATGAGGGAGCACTCAAAACGGGGTCGTGTGAATTGCCTCAGCGTGTTACGAAACTGCAAAGCAGCCTGGCAACACGACCTACATAACATCTCAAGCCTTCTGCACGCCATGCTTGTCATCCTTATACTTTTAAAAAGTTTCGCAAAGTGTTCTCAGACTCCTGCGCAAATTCCGATGCATCCAGCACACTATCTCAGACGACTAGCGCAAAGCTCAAGACTACTGCTCATTATTTGGGGTACCCTTCATGGTTTCTCGGATAGATATCATCGAGCCTGGGCTCCTGCTCACTCTCCGGGGTGTCCTGCACAAGTTTACGGATGACCAGTTACGGGTCCGAGACTCCTAGTTACTTTACGGGGTGGTATGCACAACTTCTCGGATGACCAGCAACGGGTCCGAAACACCTGCCCACTATCCGGGCTTCCACGGCGTCCCGTTGGCGTCATCAGAAGCCCGAAGCACTTTTCACGACGTCCCGATGACGTCATCAGAAGCCCGAAGCACTTTTCACGACGTCCCGATGACGTCATCAGAAGCCCGAAGCACTTTTCGCGACGTCCCGATGACGTCATCAGAAGCTCGAAGCACTTTTCACGACGTCCCGATGACGTCATCAGAAGCCCGAAGCACTTTTCGCGACGTCCCGATGACGTCATCAGAAGCTCGAAGCACTTTTCACGACTACCCGATGACGTCATCAGAAGCTCGAAGCATTTTTCACGACTACCCGATGACGTCATCAGAAGCCCGAAGCACTTTTCGCGACATCCCGATGACGTCATCAGAAGCTCGAAGCACTTTTCGCGACTACCCGATGACGTCATCAGAAGCCCGAAGCACAGAAGCCCGAAGCACTTTTAGCGACACCCCAATGACGTCATCAGAAGCCCGAAGCACTTTTCGCGACGTCCCGATGACGTCATCAGAAGCTCGAAGCACTTTTCACGACGTCCCGATGACGTCATCAGAAGCCCGAAGCACTTTTCGCGACGTCTCGATGACGTCATCAGAAGCCCGAAGCACTTTTCGCGACGTCCCGATGACGTCATTAAAAGCCAGATGCACTTTTCACGACCTCCCGATGACGTCATCAGAAGCCCGAAGCACTTTTCACGACTCTACCCGATGACGTCATCAGAAGCCCGAAGCACTTTTCGCGATGTCCCGATGACGTCATCAGAAGCTCGAAGCATTTTTCACGACCGATGACGTCATCAGAAGCCCGAAGCACTTTTCGCGACGTCCCGATGACGTCATCAGAAGCTCGAAGCACTTTTCGCGACTACCCGATGACGTCATCAGAAGCCCGAAGCACAGAAGCCCGAAGCACTTTTCGCGACGTCCCGATGACGTCATCAGAAGCCCGAAGCACTTTTCGCGACGTCCCGATGACGTCATCAGAAGCCCGAAGCACTTTTCACGACGTCCTGTTGACGTCATCAGAAGCCCGAAACACTTTTCATGATGTCCCGATGACATCATATGGAGCCCGAAGCACTTTTCGCGACGTCCCGATGACGTCATCAGAAGCCCGAAGCACTTTTCGCGACGTCCCGATGACGTCATCAGAAGCCCGAAGCACTTTTCACGACGTCCTGTTGACGTCATCAGAAGCCCGAAACACTTTTCATGATGTCCCGATGACATCATATGGAGCCCGAAGCACTTTTCACGACGTCCCGTTGACGTCTTCAGAAGCCCGAAGAACTTTTCACATTGTCCCGATGACGCCATCAGAATCCCCACTCACCTACAAATCGATTACTTACCAGCCTACGTACCCCCTACCAACTTACCTGTCTGCCAAGTTGATTGCCTGCTACCATTGGCAGTGACTGAAAAGCGTGACGGCCTACGGCCCACGGCCCACGGCCTATGGCCTACGGCTCACGGCCTACGGCGCACACCATGAAAATTTCTTAAGCTTTCGGACTCACAAGTTTGTTATTTGTGAACCGATTTGGCTGAAATTCGGACAGCAGGTGTCTTCTGGACCCATTCACTTATATCCGGAAGGAAATCTTCAAAATATTTGTTTCAAAGATTCTATAAACTATTTCATAAAATTCTAAGTGATCACAAGGCCTAGGCAAAACCAAACCTCTCCAGCCGCTTCGCGGCTGGAGCGATTGAGCAATCAGTGAAATAAGCAACTCGAAACTATACCCATTTCCTGAAGTTGTTGACTTTGAAGAGGAAGGGAAGGGCGTAGTCGTGGCTTTGGGTGGTGTCCTTCTTGTTGTTGTTGTCGTTGGTTTTGTTGTTGTTGTCACAGTCCGTTCTGTTGTATGCGTCCTTGGAGGAGGTTTCGTCGTCGGTGGTACTGTTTTGGGCGGTTTTGTTGTTGGCGGCGTTGGCTTCGGTGTTGGTGCCGGTGCTGGCGCCGGTGATGGTGCCGGAGTTGGTGCCGGCTTCAGTGTCGTTGTTGTTGTTGGCGTCGTTGTTGTTGTTTTCGTTGTCGTTGTTGGTGTCGTTGTCGTTGTTGGTGTCGTTGTCGTTGTCGTTGTCGTTGTCGTTGTCGTTGTTGGTGTCGTTGTCGTTGTGGGTGTCGTTGTTGTTGTTGTTGTTGTTGTGGTGGTGGTGGTGGTGCTGGTGGTGGTTGTGGTGGTGCTGATTGTTGTTGTTGGCGTTGTTGTATCGGTCGGTACGTCTATTAACGGTGGTTTTGCTCCTGGCGCAGATGCTTGCGGCAGTTCTGCTACTTGCGGTGATGCTCCTGGTGATTCTACACTTGCATCATGATTCGCAGCACGAATCCGTCTTTTCTTCAGTTCACGGATCTCGGTGTGCCCTGTAACAGTTTTTTACAGCTTGGGTCGTATCTAAACTATAGTTTTTTTACAGTTTAGGTCGTATCTACACTATATCAATTATTTTGGCTCAGTGTCGGAATGGTTTGAGCCGTCTTTGGCTTTGAAAGAGTAGGTATGAGAGCTTCCCTGAAGTGGTGCCAGAGCCGAACTTTCTATTTCAGAAAATCACATTTGTAAATGATCTTAATGAGATCGATTGTTCAATCCCATTGAAGGCAGTGTTCACAATGAATATCGTATTCGAGTTCGATTACAAATGGGGCTGTTCGGTCGTGAGCGATCGAATAGTGAAGAAACAGCGAACAAAAGGGGTGGTGGCCATTGTGTATTCCGATCACTGAAGAGGCGGCAGAGACGAGGGAGGAGCGAGGTTCCTGATTGGACGCAACACAGGGCTAGCGATAGCCCTTTGGCTGCGTCTCTTCCGTTTCTCCCGCCTCTTCAGGGTTTGGAATGCACGATGGCGAGCACCCATCAGAAGCGCTAAGATTAAGCTAAAATAGCGGTTTCTAACGTTCAGGGCGTGGACGAGCTCAGAGGCCCTGCTGATTCCCGTAAGCGCGCATCAATGGCGGAATCTGCGCGAATTGATGAGGCTGGACGTAAAGAAGTTTCTTGGCAATTTGCCATCGAAACGTCCGCGGCGCCAGAAGCTCGTCAGAAGAGGGAGAAGCGGTATAAGCGCAGGCGCACTGGGATAACGAAATCTTCACTTCACCGACGTTTCAATTGATTTCTGTCACGTTTTCAGTGGTTTCTTTGACCCTGTCCACTCCAGCATCTGGCAGAGTTATGTTTCACACTGAAAACTCAGAATCAAGATTTATCGTGAGCACTACCTTCGAAGGCACAGCCCAACCTGCTGGGAACCGCATTTTTGTTTTTCTGCCCTCTAGAACACGGTCGCACGCTGATTCCAATGATGTCTCTGAAATCGTGCGAGAGCCCCTGGGAACGGAGTTATGGTACCATAAATACTGCCTAAAGTTGAGCTTCGAAAGCATGGAGGACGAGATCTTCGAGGCTCGTCATTTCCGTGATTTGCAACAGATTCATGTAAAAGGACTTGAGTGAGAGAAAGGCTGAGAACGGAGGGAAGAACGAGGTTGTTTGAAAGCGGTATCGTTCACTCTTCGATGAAATCATGAGTGCCCCCTCCCCCAACTACTATAGCTTCGCACCCCCTGATGATCCCACGATTCGCGATTATACCTCTTTCGTCTCCTCCCTCCCCCCCCCTCGTCCTCTTCAACACTGGCAACGTTTATCTACAGGAGTTATAAGAAGGATTTAGTTTAATCAGCTGTAGATGAACAGGATTCTCCGGTAGATAGCAGAAACTCAATATATTCTCTACAGGTACCGCACATTTTTACTTGTTAAAATTTTTTTTCACTAGAACGAGTTCCTACGATCATCGAGCGCTCTCGGTTTGGAGCGATTATCAACTGATGTTTTTGGGGACACCGCGTCCACCTTCAGGGTCCCCTCAGGCATCCTCCTGCGAAAATGTCATGGTGGCCGGATAATCGCCATCCGTTTCTCGTTCACCCTTCCTCACCCGTTTCCCATTCACCAACCCTCCACTTTCCCGTCATGCGAGAATGGATAACCTCACTCCGAATTCATTCAGGTCACCTTTCTAAGCTTCATATATGCGCGTGCTTGATACTTACCTACGGTTCATCTACGCAATCGCGTTCAGTCCGCGAAGTTTTGCCGGAGAGTGTTGCGGAGCGGTTTCGAGATCCTCAGACAGGGATGTGGGATCACTCATGCGATTTTTGCCTTTTTTGCCGCGGACCTGTCTGAGGATCCTATAAACCGCGCCGCAACATGCTTTCGCAATCAGCGTGCACTTTGCGGACTGAACGCGATTGCGTAGACTTTGTACTTGATACTTGATTGCCCGTTGTCAGCCGGCGACTGTCTCCGCGCGGCGGGCACACGTCTCTGGTTCACTATGCACACGATCGTTTTGAATGCTTTTTGGAGCTGCCATCTTCCATCTCGTTCGATTTTGTGCGATCTGTAACCAGTTCGTATAAGGTGTGTTCAGCTGTTTGAAGGCATCGCTCCATTTTGTTGGAAGACTACCAAATGTTTGCTTGATGCCCCGTGGGTACCAGAGGGTTGTCCGGCGATCATCAGTTCTTCTTATGGAGTTACCGGCCCATCGATGTTCTGCGGCTGCCATGTAAGTGACAGCAGCCCGATTTCTAACTGCTGGTGGATGTCGGTGCTGCGAAGGTGCTGGTTTCTTTGCTCTCGACGGTTCGTCTTCAACAGCGTTTGTTCGAGGGCTCGTTGAGTTTGCGTCATCAGAATGGCAAGAGACTTGTTGGAGGCTCAGGTTTAAGCTCCGTAGCACATGGTGGGGAGGTCGGTGAACTCGAAGAGGTGCGCACGGATTTCTTTTGTCGGATTCAGAGCGAGCTGCTTAACTTATGTTGGATATCGCAGCCCATGCAGGGCTTCTTCTTCGGCTGACTTCGGCCCTCGAATCGTTGTCCATGGTCACAAAGCGCTCGAGGTACTGTGCTTTTCTGGGCCAAGTTTCGGTCCGCAAATGCGTCTCGACACGCTTTGCGGCTGCACGCGCTCGAGTCAGTCGAGTTTCCAGCGCCAGTGCCGACTCCATGTGGCTTTTTTTATACAGTTTTCTCCAATTCTTATTAGTTTCCTGTTTTCAAAACCCACCTGGAGTCAACAGATCGGCGGCTGCGGCGCTGCAAATTCTTCCGACTCGGAAGCGCGCGGCCGCAAAGCGTGTCGAGACGCAATGGCTGATCGGAATTCGGCCCAGAGAAGCACAGTAGACATATTTTTCCGCATCAGGAAAGGCAATTCCGTCCACTGTACACTCTATAAAAGGTCGTAATTCACATCATTCGAGGCGCGAGCGGCATGCGGGATGCGTCAGCCTCCATCTGCCCTCCGCTCCGCACCAGCACGCGTAGGAACCTTGTGAACTTTGCCATTTTGAAGCCTGTAATCAATGCTGAGCGACTTCTGTCTTACTGTGATTCATCGTCAACCCGATTCTGCGATCAGCTGCGTTCAGTTCATCCACCATCTGCTGAAGTTCGGTTTGGCTGTTGCCGACCAGAACTATGTCATCGGCGAAGTGGAGGTTTGAGAGTTTTCTGCCGTGTATTGGAAAACCCCTTTCGTTTCATTTTAGGTCCATCATGGCGTGATGGAGAGACTAGACGCAAAATACCTTGCGGTGCCGATTTCCACAAACCCATAAAATGCTTTTCAACTTTAATTTGAGAGTTGGATTCGATATAGAAATGCAACTGATATAATCATTTCATGCTCTTGAGGCAATCGGCACCGCTCGGTGTTTGGAGTTTACTGATGGAGAGAAGCAGTGAACAGCTTTGGTGAAATAGTGTCGCCTTGCCGAACTCTTTTCCGAATCGGCAGTGTGAATTTCTTGTGAAACATTTTGATCTTCGTAGTCGTGCCCTTGTTGCACTCCTCTAGCATGGTGATGTAGATTGGGTCCACGCCGGCATGGAGAAGAGTGTTCCAAACTGCATTCCGTTCGATACTCTCAAATGCCTTCAAAATCTATGAAGCACATCAGCAAGGGTTGCTTGTACTCTCATGTCTCTTCGAATCGTTGAGTCACAGTGTGAATGTGATCCATACAACAGTATCCGCGAGGAGAACCAGTCTGTTCCACGGGCTGGGAATCATCCAGCGTCCTTTCCAGCCTGTTCAGCAAAATCTTGGCGAATAGGCAGGGACAGAAGAGCAATTGACCTATAGTTTTTGAACTCATCTCGTTCTGCTTTCTTGAAAATCAATGCCGTTCTTGACGAATTCCTCCTCTGAGAAAGTTTGCATTGACAGTGGCGGGACGGCACCGCAAGTCGGAACTGTGCCGGGCCGATGTAGCAGCGGCACAGCGATCCGGGCCCGTGCAGCGACAATGTAGCAACGGCTCCGGAATCTTTGAAGATTCCTTCTTGTCCGTAACAGTACAGCAACGGCACCGCAATCATGAATAGTACTGCGATAGCGGAGTGTGGGCCTCGCAACAGTTTCGGGCGAGCTTCGCGATATCGCCGCAACCCCACCGCTACAGTGGCGGACATGGAAAAAATGGTAAAGCGAATGATCACGTCCTGATGTGTTTATCACGTGCACAGCCGGTATAAAAGGTGCCTCATCTCACTCGAGTCCATCATTCGGCATTCTGATGCCGGCCCTGGGAGGCGAACTCGATTCCCTCTCCAGAGGCCAGCATATTTTTGACCGCTGGGGGATAGGGGATCCCACGGCTGGGGGTGGGCGGTTTCCGCCGCGGTCCCCAGTGAGGGTGGCTCCTGACCGCAGACCTCGCCGAAGGTTAAGCTTCTGTCCGGACCTAGGCTGGGCTTTCCCTGAGGGGGGGGGGCAGCCAGATTCAGGCACCGTCGCGGCCCGATTCAGGCACCGTGAGATAGGGTTGAGGCGATTACAGACCGGGTTTGGGAGCCGTCGCGTTCTGGTTGAGACAACGACGTGGGGTTGATGCAATGGCATAGCTGGTGGAGGGACTCTGGGCAGACACTACCCTGCAGGCACTGAGTAACACGTCGATAACTTGCCACCGGCACAAAATTCTCACTCAGGAATTATCCTGTTAAAGTTCCGCTCTGGAATGTTGAGGCAAGTTAAAACCTGTTCTACGTTCACCATGTTAAGAAGCGTATGAACCTGAAGCTTCTCCAAACGATTTGATTTTATTACACGTTAGAACCATGTAAAAGAAAAACAACAGAACGCGACACCTTAACGGCAAGTTAAAGAGACTAATTATAGTAGGGCAATAATAAAACAAATCGATAACGATAGGTCGGTCTATGGCGGTCTTTGATAGTGGCTATGTAAAGCACTTCTTTGGCTTCACTAAACGATAGGCGAAATTCGCCGTGCTCTCTCCATCAACAATGTAGAGCATGTAAGCTTCGCCAAACGGTATACCGGCTTAGCCGCTGGCATCCCCCATTAACCATGTGTAGAGTTCGTTTGGCGTCGCCAAACCGTATACCGGCTTTGCCGGTTCTCCTCCATCAACAATGTGTAACATTCTCTTGGCTGAACTGGACGATAGATTAGATTTGTCGACCTCATTCCAATAACCACTAACTATAGCATTCTACGTGGGTACCACAATGATCCGTCTCAATGGAAGTTTGTAGGACGCAATACACAACAATGTCGTGGGTGCCACAGCCATATCCGCCCAAAGACGTCGTTTTTCCATCACGTTGTGGATTGTCTCATTCTTACTTTTCAGTCAACAATTATTAATTATTCAAACTACATGAAATCAGTATGAGATATTCAACGATAGCTAATCCTTGCTCCTTGAAAATCCAAAAAGACAGTATCATAAATTGCTCAGTATGTTTAGCTGCGCCTTCGAAGCAGTGTACAACCTGTTTCCCGGAAACAAGTTCAAGCTGCACTAGGTATCGTTGGTGCCTTACAGAGAGATAGCCGCGCTCAGCAGTTGGGCGCGAAATCGTTCGATCGATAGCCACCTCCCTTCGTTTTCCCGCGCGCAATTTTTCCCGCCAAGCAGCGTCGCGGCGATCCCTCATCCAGGGATCGACGATATAGATGAATGCGGGAGGCCGCGCTATGTGTTCAAGGCCCATCATAAGTCAACCTTCAGATTCCCACCTACGACTTTTTAGATTTTAATTTGGACCTCAGTTGCCTACCGGATGAATTCAGAACGTGAAAAAAACTGTTTATCGAGGAAAGGAATATTCGATTCTGATCCGCCTCTAACCCGCAGTGCCGTTTCCCGGGAAAACTTCCACCTGTCTCCGCCTAGACTCCTTCTTGGAGGACATGGTGTTCGTGCCAAAAAAACCGTGTCTGGATTCCTATTGCTGTCGTGCGTGGAGGTAGACAAACTAAAAATCATTCGTTTTTGAACAAAAAGCTTTTCGAAAAATTTCCCGAAAAGCGGTTCAATCATTGCCACGCCTAACTTGTGTCATCACTCTGGGAGGGTGGCGATTTTAAAACCTCGAACTTTGTCGAGAATCTCAACCAGGCTCGGATGTTGTATTGAACTCAAGTTTTTGAAAGTGCTTTTCAGCGCCTCATAATGCCTTCAAATACCCTTGCCTAGATCCACTACCATTAACCGTGTAGCACTATAACCTTCCTTTTCCGGCGCCAAATAGTCGGAAACGAAAGCGGGACGGAACAGCCCCCCCCCCCAAAAAAAAAGCAACGGAAATGCGGAAACAGAATAGGAACAATCCAGCACAGCCTTGGTAAGGACATTCGGCGACGAGTGCCACCGAACTTATTTTCACGCTGCGACAACCCCGCATGACTGCCAGAGAGCGGCAACCTACGCGGCTGCGATAATGTCAGGAGACATTTTTGTTGCCGCGTCAAGGCTGACGCTCGGCGACTAATCGCCGGTCGGTGCAACTCTGCAGACCTCTTACTGCGCTGAGTGATCTAAAATCGATTATATTCTGGGACGGGGGAGACCGACGCGGCGTGAAGGGTTACGAGGGGCACCGCAGTGTTTCAACACTGCGATGGCCCTGCGTCACCGCCAGCGGCCGTCGCGCCATTGGCCGCCGAGCCAAGCCTCCAATCAACGCATCGATGTCAGAAGGTGCGCGGGCCGGCGTCCTCTGGTGACATCCGTCGGTCCGCAGCCCCTGAGCGGTTCAAGAACTGTCCATGTCGATTTTAGGCGTTTCCGTGTTTGCACAGGGAACCCCGTGGACGTCCCACAAGGATCATTCCTGTTGTGATCCTAACGGGGAGTGGGGGTGACCCCACCACCACTGTTCGCAGTGAAGTCCAACCCACTGCTAACCGTGGCGAGATGGGCCTATAGTTCGGTACCACCTCCCCCTCCCCCCCCGAGCCGTGGGGATATCCCCTCGGCGACAAAAATTATCGGTGCTTTTTCGGAATAGACGACCCACTAAAGAATACAATCGGACAAGCAATCGTTTGGACGTGGCCGACCGCTCGGTTGGTCACATCAAACAGTTCAGTGTGTTTGAAAAAGACTAAATCATTTGACGGGTCCAGTGGGGTGCTAATTTCTCATAAAATTTCTCTAGTGGGTCGTCTATTCCGAAAAAGTACCGAATTATCCTCCGGTATCCGGTGGATCTTCTGGAAAGTGACTAAGGCCACCTTCCAGGTCCAGCTTCGAAGATCGACTGAGACACACGGTGAGATGAGGAGCTTCTTATACCGACAAAACTGTTAATTATTCTTGTCTAAACATCTCTATGTTCCTACGCGTCCTAACGTAGTACACGTGAAACAGGTTTTAACTTGCCTCAATAGGCCAGAGCGCAACTTGAACAGGATAATTCCCGAGTGAGAATTTTGTGCCGGTGGCAAATTATGATCGTCTCACCGATTAGGAGCCTTCAAGGCAGCGTTGGTCTGCCACCGGGGCAAATTTTCTCAGAGTCTGTTCCGGGACCCCTTGTTCTGCCAGATAGCGATTGAAGCGAACGGTTGGTTTCTGGTCGACGATTTCATGGTCGGCCTCTAGAAAGTCTCCGGATCAGGTCATGAGGCTGTCTTAGGCTTCAACTGTCTAATAGCATGACGAACTACAGAAAAATTGTCTTCGGAGCTTGGCCTTCAGTCGGTGTGGGAATTCTGAGAACGGGTGTTGATGATCGGCATATGTTTGTGTAGAAGTCCACGAAGACCTCTTCCATCGTTTGACGGGAGGTGTGCTGTGTTCCGCTGACGTTCTTCATGTCAGTGGTTACGGCTTGATTGTTAACTAGGGTCTTCCGGCATCGGCACTCTTTCGTAATAGACGACCCACTCTGGTAACAACAATGTCCGCATCCTGCTACAGGATCGTTTTTTCATATTTTTGCTTCGAAAAATGTAGAAGCATAGAGCAATATGCAAAAATTATTCAAAGAACATATGTAAAACACAACAAAAATCCAATTATTTTTGGTGGGTCATCTATTCCGAAAGAGTACCCCGGCATCTTCTTAAACTGGCCCTTTCTCTGCTGTCTCCTTCAGTTTGCTGACCATGTATGCGCGAATTGATGGTTTATCTGCTACTCTGCATGAACTGTAGATGATTGCCTTGTTGAGTATTCCGGTTTTGATAGAAGGGCGTTCAAAGCCCCGTTTTGACAGCAGCTGGTTGCTACCGCCATGGGAGGGACAACTCTTCCTTTTTCATGGAGCATGACTGAAAGCGCCCCAATTGTGTTCGCTTCGTGGCAGACGTCCTTCATCGCTGGGTCGCGGCGGTCAAATCCTATGTTTTAGTGCTTCACTGCTTGAGGGGCGATTCTCTATAGTCGCTAGTTATCGCTCCATCGCTAACAACATGGCAGCCATAGAGCGATTGCCAGCGAATGCGGTTTGAGACTATTTGGGGGGGGCACTCGAGGAAATGGAATGATTCATCCATGAAAATGAAAATTTAGGCTGATAGCATATGCCTGGTAGCGTTATCAGTCATTGTTTGAGTAGAGACTCCATGGAAGTAGACTCTGTCTCATTCCAAGTGAACTCATGTTTTCGGTTATCACAGCGCGGAGCGGTGGCTTTTTCGTCGAAACCTCCTTATCACTAGTTATATTTCACCGAGGCCCTCCGCCCCGCTGCTGGTGATAATCGAAAACAACAGGTCACTAGGGATGTACCGGAGCTTAAAGTGTGCCCGAATGAGAATGGCGGCCCATGCGGCCGGCGTGCTTGGCAGGCGGCCGTCGCATGTGCCGCCCTCGGACGAGTGTTGCATTTTAACGACGGCTGTCCCCTCTCCCACCGTCTGCAGAGCTGATTGATCGGCACAGTGCTTGCTGCCAGCCGGTGCTGGCCCCGTTCGTAGTCGATGGCTGTGGGGACTTTTCGCATGCTCGTCCGAGAGCGGCGAACGCGACGGCCGCCTGCCAAGCACGCCGGCCGCATGGGCCGCCATTCTCATTCGTACGCACCCTACTTCGACTTCTGAAAACGGCATCATTCGTTCTCCAACTGAATCCTGAGTGCCCCTCCCCCCCTCTCGAATAGTTTCATACCAGCGAACGACAATCGGGTGATTCCAAATGAACACTCTTGCAGAAACGTACAAGCACGCCCATGCCGATCATTTTTTCCGCAGGGCTACCGCAACCATTCTTGAACAAAATATGATAACGAACGATAACGCACGCTCATGACAAGCGGGGTATAAAGGGCAAAGGAGCTGTATGCATTCACTCACACACCCCTCTCTTCGAGAAGCCACTGGGAACAGGCTGAAGAGGTCGAGATTGTGCAAACATGTTTGTTTGCTGTTACGATGTACTCATATCCAAGCTGACACTTGGAAAATTTTTAAGGGTGGGTTACGGTAGCCCTGCGGAAAAAAATGGTCGGCATGAGCGTGCTTGTCAGAAACGTACACAGTAGTACTAGTGTAGCATATCTTGACGAGTTAGAACCCGTTGTTAACAAATTATGACGGGTTAGAACGTGTTCTTTTTACTCTTCACATTCTTGCACTGAAGAATCGGAATTCACGGTTCTACGCTTCTGCAGGGATGTCCAGATGGCAACAGCTGCATTTGACTTTCGCACTTGATCACGCCCATTTGGCACTATCCTAGACAGAAGGAGGCCATTCAGGATTCAAGTCAGAAATGAAATCAACCACCGATCAGTAACGCTATCTGTCTAGGTTTTTCTATAGAATTTTAATAACAACCATGATTGATAGCAGTATCAAACATTTTTTATCAGGTTTTTTTGCTAAAGGCAGTGTTCACGATGAAGTCGTTTTTCTGTTTTTTCCGCCTATCTTGAAAATGGTCCCATGCTGAGTTCAATGATGTCCCTGGAATCGTACAAGACCCCCTGGAAACGGAGTTATGGCCCCTCGAAATTCAGCTTGGGGAGCATTATTGACGAGTTGTTTGAGGCTTGTAACTTCCGTTTTTCGCGGCCGATGTGTGCGAGTTGACCTGAGTAAATAGAGAAGTTTAGAATGAAGGGAAGAACGGGGCTTTTGATCGGAAACCTTCACTCATCTAACCACGAACTCAGGCCAACTGTTATAAAACGTGGGCGGAGTGGCCCAATGGGTTGACTGGCCCACGAGATTTTCACCCACGTACACAAGTTTATAATTTGCTACGGGCACAAAATTCTCACGGAATTGCAATGGTTCTTCTTTCAAGAGTTTTCCATGTTTACTGCCTGATACCGCGACATTTTGAAAACCGGTCGTGCTGTTTTCCTACATTATAGTCCGTGTAGAGCCTCAACTACTGGCCCTGACGGAGGACGGTGCGCGAATGAAGGCACACCGCTCTCCATCTCTTTTATACCCTACCCTTTATCAATTGGGTAAAGTGTGCCCTATGAGAATGGCGGCCCACGCGGCCGGCGTGCTTGGCGGGCAGCCGTCGCATGTGCCGCCCTCGGACGAGTGTTGGATTTCAGCGACGGCCGTCCCCTCTCCCCCCGTCTGCTGAGCTGATTGATCGGCGCAGCGCTTGCTGCCAGCCGGTGCCGGGCCGTTCGTAGGCTATGGCGGTGGGGATTTTTCGCATGCTCGTCCGAGAGCAGCGAACGCGACGGCAGCCTGCCAAGCGCGCCAGCCGCATGGGCCGCCATTCTCATTCGGACGCACCTTATCATCAGTCTTGTTTACTGTGAGAATTTTGTTCCGGTGGCAATTTATAATCGTCCCCCACTTACCGGCCGTTTTTCATCGCACTTCCGTTCTTAATCTTCTAAAAGGGACCCAAAGCTTACGTCTTAGCCAAAAAAAAACCTGCAACTTCATCTTCGTGAACGCTGCATTTAATGTCTATGAAAAAAGTCTTGGCTGGCCCGCCCTGTATACGACCGAGTCGCCCATTTTTCCGTGCCGGAACGCATAACCCAACCCGTGATTTTCCTCTCCTTCCAAAACCAGGAGAACCGATGCCGGGAATTCCTTGCCGGAAATATAGGCGCGGCCAAGCCTTTCCCTCCTTATTGCGACAGCACCGATTGCTAAACTGAGTTCCTGACACTGTGGTACCCCACTCTTCTCAGGTACTCAGGGCGATGGCCCGCAAACCTCTTCCAGCTGGTCCGCGGTCTCCGTCCTCCGGCCACCCACTTTTGTTTCGCCGGCCATCTTCATGTCGATGGCCCCGCCGAACTTTACCAGCTGGCTCGCGATCCACAGTTTCCATGTTGTTGTCACGATTATTCATGTGAATATTCACTTCGAGCATGTCTCCTCGGGGGATCGCGGTCCCCCGGCGGAGAAAGTTCTCGCCTTGGTCTTTTACAAGAACGCAACCTTCGCCGCGGTCTGCGGTGAGGAACCACCCTCCCCTCAATATGAGGCGAAAGCTCCCCCCCCCGTGGAGATACCCCTATCCCCACAGCGACCAAAAATACAGGATTATAATTTGCCACCGGCACAAAATTCTCACGGAAGTGAAGTAGTTTTTCTTACCAGAGTCTTCCATGAGTAGGCCCCAATATCGTGTTATCTCTATCGCCGGTGAGGCTGTTTCTCTAATCCCTAATGTGTTCAGCTTCAGCTGCTCACCTCCAGAGAAAGATGGTGTGTGAATGAAAACACACTGCTCTCAATTTCTTTTATACCCTACCCTTTATCAACTGGTTATCATCAATTTTGTTTACCGTGAGAATTTTGTGCCGGTGGCAATTTATAATCGTCTACCAAAAATATGCTGGCCTCCAGAGAGTTACTCGAACTCACTTTCCAGGGCCGGCATTAGAATGTCGATTGAGGACTCGAGTGAGATGAGGCATCCTTTATACCGGCTATGCACGTGATGAGCACGTTACGACATGATCATTCGTGATCACCGTCAATTGTCATCCAACCAACCGAATTGCAGATGGCGGGGCGTGTGTGGTGAGGAGCCGTGACGTGTTTTGTGGCCCGCGGGCGAGCCAATATCCGCGTTGTGTATGCGTGGCATGCGCTGGCCGGCACCCTCGAAATGTGGGGAGCGGGCCGTCATTTTCGGCCCAAAAGGACGCGGGCCATTAACCTGACTGCCTGAGCCATCTCCATCAAAAACACATGGAGCAATAAAAAGGTGAAAACTCTGGCACTGGGAGAGGAGATCTACGGGAGAAATTGACGCTATCGAGGAACTACAGGAGTTATATGGTACTATAGATGAACGAATGAAGATCATGAGGTGAACTACAGGAGTGATCGCCACTCTGCACGACGAGATCCGTTATAGCGTCATTTCAAATCTACTGAAAGCAAGAAACACCTACAAACCACATATATGACGCCAGACATCCGTGAGGATCATTAACATGCTTAGACAAAGGTATTAACAATGTTGCTGGTATGAAAGGCTTCTAATCTCACAGTTTGCCTCAGTCGGCTGTTCGGAGCTGGTCCTGGAATGTAGCCTCGAGTCACTTTCTGGAGAATCCACTGCATACCGGAGGATAATTCTTGTTGCCGAGACGACGGGGCTCCCCACGGCTTGAGGGGGGAGAGCGGTACCCAACTATGGGGACACCTCCCACAGTCCACGGTGGGGTGCATCCCACTGAAGACCGTGGCGGTGGGGGTGTGACACTAGTTTGGGGGGGGGCACTCAAGATTTTGTTGAAGAATAAATGATATCGCTTCCAGAAATCGAAGTGTTTCCATGGAATCTCCACGAAAGCATTGACTGATAACGCTATCAGACATATGATATCGGCGCAAATTTTCATTTCCATTGATGAACCATTCCATTTTCACGAGTGGCCCACCGAACCAGTGTCAATCCGAGGTGGGGTCATCTCCCTGTGGGGACCCCAAAGGGGATCACCCCAGTGGCATGTCCCCGGGGTCCTGTGTGAACCCGGAGACAGTGTATCCCTGCAAAAACACGTTAGGTTACCGCCCCCACCTGAATTCGAATTTCCCTCCAAAATCGAATTCTGTTCAACTACTAAGCTAGTTTTCCTGTTAAAACATGTTAGGTTTTGGTCATCTAAAGGAGAATACCGTTCATCTACAGCTGATAAGACTAGATTCTCCGGTTAACTCTAGTAGATGACCTCTGTCAGTGCTGGAGGAAAAAATTCAGTTGCCGTCAAATCAGCAGTTTAGTCTGCAAACAACAGCTGCTAAGCATTTAATTTCACTGCAAAAATTACGGTACTTACCCTTCGCTAGCAAACTGAAATCATTCTTATGTTAACAACAGGTTGTAACTCGTTTAGATAAGCTACACTACTACTACTGTGAACGTTTCTGCGAAGTTGTCCATTTGGAATCACCCACCCTACACTATGTAAGATATAAATGCAAACTGTGTCACGTATCGAAGACGCTTATAAATTGCCATCGGCACAAAATCCTCGAACAAAATTGATGATATCCATTTGATAAGGTGTAGGGTATAAAAGAAATCGAGAGCTGTGTGTTTCCATTCACACGCCGTCAAGAAAAACTGCTACACTTCCGTGAGAATTCTGTGCCGATGGCAAATTATGAACTTGTACGTATCGATATCACTGCGAAAAGATAAAGATTCCATTGCGAAGCGGCCTTTCTCCAGCGAAGCGATTCGAGAAATTCCGTCGGTTGCGAGGGAAGCTGAGGGGGGAAGGGAGGTGGACGTAGAGCGCGCATTTTGTACTGAAATTTTACCTCATATTCCCTTCCACTTCCCGGTGGGTTAATGGCGAATACGAACCTAGATGTCAGTAGTCGAGGATCTGCACGGACTTGAAATTAAGAAAACATCACCACTAGTGTTTACGTTATAACAAAATTAGAGTCAAAATTTGGAAAATTTTAGGGTCAACCCGAGTGAGCCGAGGGTGTGCTGGATAAGAGCAGCCCCTGGCGAATTCGCTGTGTTTCTGAGGTGTGCAAAGTGAAGGGCGAAGATCGGCAAACATCGGACAATGGAGGTTGCAAAAAACACCCGGTATCCGGTGTGGCTGACGCGGTCAATATGTATGAATTATGTGGAACGATACCATGGATATCATTCATTTCTTACCTTATATCACGTGAATATCGGTCGGGTCAGAAACATCGGGTGTTTTTGCATCCCACATCATTTGTCTTACATGATTATCGACCGGACTGGCTACGCCGATCGTACAACTATGACCGAGGCCTAACTATCAATCCAGCCTTTTTATCTGACAACATAGCGTTCTGTAGAATCGTCTATCCATCCAATAAGTGCAAGAGCACCAACCATGTCTATGCTTGCCGCCATTGTAATGATTGACAAGGGATAGTCCACCAGCCAAAGAACCAACGACATCAATCTGCAGAGTTCCAGATCATTAGCGAAGTGACCAGTTATTCTTGGCATCTATCGTTAACCAACATGAGATGAGAAATTTGATAGCGAAGGCAGCAGTAGAAGAGTGAAGGGCAACAACATGCCCCATTGATTGAAGAATGATGCCTACTCGTACCGCTGCTTAAATAGGGCATTCCTTATCATGTAGTTGTCGATAGCTTTATCGTTTCAACTCTTCTTGGCTAGAAGTACGGTGAATACGGTGTCTAGAGTATGAACAGAGCAAAAGTAATGAGGATGCAAGTAATTTTGTCCTTGGCAACAATGGTCCGGACAAAACCGTGATGAGTTTTTTTTATGTGAAGGGTCTAAGCTGAATGCGCGAAATCAACTGCGACAAATGAATGAAGCTCATCGACATCATCCCTCTGTTTCCAATCACAACAAGTACGGTAGCGGATGCTGTACTCTTTCTCGCAGAAATGATACTCCACAGCTGCCTGAGGTAAAGGACATTATTACCCTGGAGATTCAGTTTACGAAACTCCCTTACATGAGGTTGTCCAAAGTGAGTAACACTTGCCATTTTAATCCTAGACGGGGGGGCACTCAAGATTTATTACCAGAATTGAAGAAAAACACTCATAAAAGACGCTTGATACCGCTATAAGTCGTTGTTGTTTTGGAAACTCAATAGCAATACTTCGATTGATAGCGTTTTCATTATATCTTTGTCTTGAATCTTGGGTGCCCCCCCCCGTCTAGGATAGTTCCGCGATCCCGGCCGTATCGTCAACTTTGAGGTGCTCGCCACCCACCAAGATACACCGGGTGGCGACAAGCCACAAGCCGTGAGTGCATATTGGGTCGCGAGCACAGCTAATTGGGCTCTGGCGAGCTAACCAGCGGGCCGCACGTGTAAGCAATGGTTACCGATTGTGTGATTTCGCGTCTATTCTTATCAACACCGCCTTCTATTGCAATGAAATGGACTATACATGCTAAAAGGTGGAATAAGGGATTGACGCAACCGACCATTTCAGTTTACCACCTTGAAATTCCGGTAGATCTATACAGTTGCGACGCGATTCCAAACTTCTTCAATGATGTGCTCTTTAAATTTATTATAATCAATATAAACCTTGACAATAACATTGTGAACTGTTAATTTTCCATGTCGAAAGGTGACTTGAGACGATTTCTTCATTGAGCCGATTGCACGAAGAGGCTACTGAAATAGAAGAGGAGTTTCAGTGAAATTATAGGACAGCTCCGAGTTGAAGTTTGTTAGCCAAAGTGAACAAACCCTTGCAAGAGTGCGTTTCTTTGGTTGCGGACGAATTTTGGTATTCTTAGTAGCCACAGGACCCTTGAAAGTGCACGATACTGTTCCACACTTATGGTGGTTGATGCAAACGTTTCCGGACTTTTCATGACTTTGAATAAAAAACATTTATTTCAAAAACAAACAAGGCTCACTAAACAAAATAATTTTCATCACATTCAAGGATCCTCCGCCACCGATTGGTCAGATCATGAATCCCTGACGCGTAGAACTCTGGCTGTTTCGAGTCGAAGTGATCTTTTAAGGCCATTTTGACTTCGTCATCGTTAGTGAACTGTTTTCCATCCAGAAAGTGCTGCATCGAGCGGAACAGATGGTAGTCATCCGGCAGTTTCTGTCGGGTTATCCTAGATACGTGTGGCCGAGCATTGTCGTGAAGAAGGCGAACAGTGTTCATCCCAGGGGGACTGGACCTGAGCTAGGAAGTTTCCCTCACCCTCCATATAGTCCCAATCTTGTCCCCTTCAACTACCATCTGTTCCGCTCGATGCAGCACTTCCTGGAAGGAAGACAGTTCACTCACGATGACGAAGTCAAAATGGCCTTAGAAGAATACTTCGACTTGAAACAGCCAGATTTCTACGCTTCGGGAATTCATGATCTTCCCAATCGGTGGCGAAGGATCCTTGAATGTGATGGAAATTATTTTGTTGGATGAGCCTTGTTTGTTTTTGAAATAAATGTTTTTTTTTCAAAGTAGTGAAAAGTTCGGAAACGTTTGCATCAACCTAATACATATAGATATGTAGTAATATGGAGACAAACGAGCCCCTTTCAAGAAAAACCTATCTATCACACATTACTGTTGAGACAGGTGGGGATGCTAATACCCATGCTCACAGTCGATATAAAGTCCGAAAAGTATATCCTGTCTTTCACAGAATCGCGTAACTTTTCGGAATTCAAAAATAAAAGGAGCGGAGTGTCGTATTTACTAACCTGGTCGAAACTATTTCCGTCTGATGTACCACCAGAAGTTTGTTGATGCTGAAACATAAGCAGAAAATCAGAGACGCAAGGGACTGAATTATGAGAGCTGCACAGAAGTGGGGAGAAATGGTATAAGTAGTTACCGAAAAACTATAAGGCGGATAAGAAATCCCTATTGACATTTTGAATTCTCTGACACGATAGCCATCACGCGATGTTCAGTCGCCTCAATAATTTTAGGCGACAAAGCGAACAGCGCGTACACCTCCGCGATCCCGTTTGGTGCTGCAAACGGGTCCACGTCTGCCGCGGCTGCGCACGCACCGTTCACTTCACTTTTTCTTGCGAAAAAAAAACATCCCAAAGCGCCACTTCCGCAAAAACCTCACGAGGCAGTATCTCTGAGCAACTCGTATGTGGTTCAACAAGTAACAGGCCAGGCTTAGGCTTCTGTTTGATGAAATAAGCTCCGTTGTTCGAAAAAAATCTAGAAAAGAGATTGGAGCACTGAACCATGGCTGATTAAAGAGCGAAAGTGAAGCAAAGGGGGTAAGTGTTCTCTGCACATCGATGAAGGAGTTGACCCGTCTTTTGCGGCTGTAATTCCACTCGGGATCACTCTGCTTGAATTGAGTGTCGTGATGTGTCAAGCTGCAAAAACAGTTGTCCCACTTCTCCCTCTCTGTGTAAAGCCCCTATCCCGAAGCAAAGATAGGTGACAAGGACTGCCCAGAGATGACTTGATCGCTAGAGCAACGGAAAGTCGTTGTACTCACTATGTCTACATCAGTGCCAATGTCGACTATTTCATTAAGTTGTGGATCGAATTTGACGCTTTCGAGTGCTACAGAATTGTTGTCGCCAGTGTGCTTCTGAAAATACTTCTTTGTTCTTTTAATCTCTTAGGCGAAATTCCAATGTTGAAGAAGTCTAAATATGTCGAAAGAAGATTCCTAAAGTTTCAACAAGAACTGCGAAGCTTTGCAGCTGAGGAGCCCGCAAAGCGGCCGGTCCCGCAGCGATTGCCGTAGTAATCACACGGGGTCCGTGTCGGGTTGGTTCTAGCGACGTCTTGATTCGTCTGCTGCCACAGCCGGGGTTATCACTTTTGCCCCTCCATCGTGTATCCCATCGCTTAGCTACCAGTGATATAAGGGAACTTTCTCGCCATGATCTACCTCTATCTCTATAAAGTGTGTTCAATCGAGTTTTTTTTTGTGTTTTGTCATAAAGGTAATGCGGAAACATGTTTTGCAAGCCCGCCCTCTGCAAATGTTGTATAGATCGATTCCCTGGGGGTACCCAAATACAGTGCGCATCATAATTATAGCAACACACTAAAGCTCTGATATCAATGTCCACGCAAAAATTCATAAACCGGCACTGTCACCATTCAACTCCGCGTACCCAAAAAACTTTCTTCCCACAATTTTACCGAAAACTATCAAGAAATGAGATCTTCTGTATATAACTTTTAAATTCTTTGTATCATAATTATAGCAACACTTTCTATTGAAAGTGCTCCCTTACTCATTTCTCGAAATGTGTTTCGTTTCGAATTTGATATCGATGGAGGTATGTATTATCAACGTACATTTATATCATTCCAGACGGATCCGTTCTAGCTGGGGTCGAAAATGCAAAGATTCTTGCCCCGGACAAGACTAGTCTGAAAATCTCTCCAGCCGCTCCGCGGCTGGAGCGATACCAGGAGGATAGCGGAGCAACATCATTGTCACTTACCAGCTTTCTACCGATTTCTGCATAATCCTGAGTTAAACGGTTCGAAGAAAGGCACTTGTAGGCCCAGAAAGTTGTCTGCTCATAAGGAACGTCGAGTAGGATGGCTCGTGCCCAAGTCGACCATGTCGCTCGATAATTTCCGAGCCGAACTTTCCACGTCGGTATTCAGAATGACCGTATGGAGGGCGATCAACCGCAACCCGATTATAGAGCATTCTCGCATGCGTCCAGTACCGCACCCAACAGCGCTGCCTGAGGCCTCACGGCTCAAGTGCGCTTAGAGGAAAATGGTGACTGGCTGGTTTAAGATGTGCAGAACTAGCTTTCACGCTTCATCTAGGTAAAGATTGCGCTCAGGTGGTCCTCTCGGACAAGAAAACGTTCACGTTGGATGGAGCTGCCGGGTACGCACACTACTGGCGAGATCTTCACAAGAAGCCGCGGTAATTCGCCAAGCGGATTTTTGGTGGATGCAGTCTCACAGTATGGTGTGGCTTCGATGTAGACGGTATGCTCCTTGTAGTCTTCGATTCCTCGAGAAGGAATCCTGCGGAGTACCAGAAAGTGTTTTGAACAGGACTGCCACCGTTCTTTGCCCGGTTCCAGCAAAATGAGCTTGAATTCCAGTAAAACGATGCCGCCATACACACGAATAGCTCAACTACGACTTGGTTTGAGCAGCATGGGCTCTCCGTTATGGCTTGGCACCGGCGTGCTCATCTGACGTTAGCCCGATGCAAAACGTCCAAGAATTCTGCTGCGCCGTAACTGTAGTGGAGATAGGACGTATGACTCACTAGAACACCTCAAGGGAGCTGTAATCGTTGGATGGTGCAAGTTGGAGGTGGAAGGGCTAAGCCGACTGTTGAAGTCCATGCTAAAGCGAGTGTTGAAGATCATTCTCAAACAAGGCGGACCAGCAGACTACTGAAAAGTTGTTACAGGTTAGTTTTTTCGAATAAGAAGAAAATTAGCGATTGGATATTGAAAAAGTTGCTATAATCATGATACGAAGACTTGAAAAAATTGCGAAATAGATCCTATTTCTTGATGGTTTTCTGTAATATGTTGTGAACAAGGGTTTTTGGGTGCGCGGAGTTGAATGGTGACAGTGCCGCTTGATTTAAGTTTGCGTGGACATTGATATCAGAGCTCTGAGTTTGTTACTATGATTATGATACGCACTGTATTAAAGGTGGTATCTATTATAGTTTGTAGTGTACCCGGTTAACATCAACAATGCATTATGTATGCCTTCCGTATTATGGCCCGTAGTGAACCCACCACTCAGTCAAGGTCAACTGAGTGAGAGGTAAGACGAGCCCGAAAAGTCAGACATGACTCAGACGAGTCCGAAATTATAGCGATTTGGCAGGTCATTGGTTGACCGCCACACCTAAAGACAGTGGTCACGACGAAAAATCGTTGTCGAGTTCTTATCATAAATGAGTTCTTTATATGCCTAGGGTCTCAACTCTAACGAAAGAATGGCGAAAAGCTCCCTGCTTTTGATGAAAATCATGAAGTTTTTTCCATCGTTCTGTAGTGTAGTAACACCTGTGCAGTAATATCAAGATCTCCAGTAGGATGTATGTTTACCGAATCCTTTCACCAACACACAAGCGAGGGGCGTGGCCCCAGAACAGAGTGTGTGCGCCCGTCGACCCAACAGCCAGTCGGCTGTCCCGCAGGCTCTCTGGGACCCATTCCGCACAAGGGATGGGTCGAGCCTTTCCCCTCCTTGACAAAGGCTAGGTTCTCCGGGCTTCTCCTTTTCTCTTGCTATATAAACACCACCTCCTCTTATACCACTTTCGTCTCATATGTAACTGCAATATATCATGTTTATTAAAACTGCGTCCATAAATCTATTAACGAGAAGTGTTCGTGTTGTGTAGGGAAAAACGTTATGTAAAATATCAAAGGGATAGAGTCTATGTGAATCTACTCTTGTGAACAAAAGAGGTTCTGAGTGCTGAGGAGTTCATTACCAGGTGTCGAGAGTGACGTCTCTCGTCTCCTGGTTCTTCTAAATGAAACTATAGCGGATGGAAAACATCATGAACGGTAAGTCTTTGTCGACGGTAGACGCTGAGGGGACGCCTTTAGCATCAGTCCGTTACATGGAGGTCCCGGACTAGGTTCTTGTTTCTCAGTTAAGAACCCGGCGAAAGTACTCGCAAAATTTTCCATCTTTTTTCCTTTCTTTTCGCAAATAGTTTTTTTTTCATTCAACCTTTCTCTCGCTTTTGATTTTGGAAAAATCTATCTACTTCTCTAAGTTAAAAAAATAGGAAGAGACGCATACGCATACATATTAAAGGAGGATTCAGAAAATTTATTTTACTCTGGAAATAAGAGCATTTTTTCAAAACTTTTTCCAATTCGCACTGTCCTTGTCACCACTATTTTTTTCGGTTTTCGAACCCCTCCTCTTGAAGGAGGCAAAGCGCAAATCACGCGCGCTCATTCCATGTGAGGGATAAAGCGTTCTAACAAAAGGAAATGCAAAAGCGCAAAATCAGCGTGACAGTGAGTGATATTTTCTCGTCTCTGAGCACAAAGCCCTGGCCAGGCCCACCACGCCTCACATGACTAATTCATCCTCCTTAGTAGTTTAAGCGTAAGTATAAATAAATAATCTACACACATTCCGTGGTGTAATAATCAAATTCATTCATTCAAATCAAGCGCATCGGTGACCATGAAACCTCTCGGAAAAACGAGAGCTTTTTTTAGTAGTTACCCTGCTATTTATATATAGTAATCGTATTTTTCAGTGCAGAATCAACTCAGTTCCAATAATTCGAACAAAAAAATGTTCATGAAGCGAGACAGAAAGTTTCTTTCAATATACAAAGTTTCATAATATCGTAACAAAAAAACAAGAACAACTAAATCAACCGCAGCCCAGTAACTCCGCTACCGCTCTATTTTTGCAAAAAAAAACTCAGCCTCCTACACCTCCTGTAACTTCTAAATGTCTTTCCCAAATAACTTCGTTGCTAAATAAACAAAATAATATTTTTTCCTTGTTCATCTCAGTAAGTTTAGGCCAACTCTGTATGCCAAACTTCCATTCTCATTTCATATAACTCATAATCCGAACACTTCACATCGGCTCTCGTAAACACTTGCTCACCAGGCACCGTATCCCGATATTTCAATTTACAACCAGCCAGCCATCTGCCCCCGCTACCACGTAAACAATCAACCCCGTTCGCAATCTCATTTATCAATCACCGCGTCAGCGACAGCTGATTAGTGGAGGCTTGGCCTCGTAGCCAAGTATTATTCCCGCACTCCGAAGCCAGGCCACCAAAACAGTTAGTGTAACCGCAAGCCCGAGGGAGCCACCACGCCAATACGTCAAGGACCCCAACCCCCCCCCCCAAACACCATCTTCAGCCGGCTCGCACTCATCACATCATCCAGCCACCAGGCTCAACAATTCAAGCCACTACCGTATTCCCACATCGCAGCGGCAACGATTCGACCAGCATCACGGATCAAGAAGAAACAGTGAGTTATTCTTCGAACTTCACCAATACTCAAAAAAGAGAGGAAGGATAAAATTTCTGCGCCTTTTTTTAAATTAACTTCCTTCATTTCACTATTTTTCAGTACTCCTTCCAATCTCACAACCCCATCTTGTGTCATAATCTCACCTGTCACACGTTGACGCCTATTGTTTAAAAACCGTCTGCCCGAATCCAAGAAAACCACCTTGAAATGCCCCTAATCAAGAAGCGTGTAACCACTCCTGTTGAGGAAAACAGTCTCACTATCCGCGTCCCTAACGACATATAGGGAGAAACCAACACTAGTCTTGAATTGCAGAGATCTTGCAACTTGGTAGATAAAGAAATAGAAGACAGTCTTATGTTGCAAAGGCTAAATCTTCTAGATTTATCAGACAAAGTAGAGGATCTGTGCAAGCAAGTAAATAACATCAAAATGCAGTCCAGCAAGAGGAACAAACGGGCAAAAAGCAGAGCTCCTAAAGTTTATCAAAGCAATCGGGCACCCCAGTCACACCCCCACTACGTAAATTTTGTACCCCAATTATTCCAAATTCCTAGAGGATCCTTTAACAGAGGATTTCCAATCAAGGACTTCACAGAAGGCCCCATACATCCCCTGTATTCCACCACAACCTCAACCTCAGTATTTTGAACGCTTTTTGTACGCTAGGAACCTCAAAGCACCCCAGCTACCTTACCAACCACCTCGGCAGCATGATATTCGTAAGAATCTTCAGCTTTGTCCTCGGCTCTAATTTTCCTCAATTTTGCGCCATTGCCGACGCTATCGCCTTCCCAACGAACGCCTACAACTGACATCTTTTCAAAACCAAAAACATTTGAGATATCCTGCTTCTGCTCCTTATTAGTCAATGTTTCGGAAGCCCAGATACTGCACACGAAAAAAAAATCTTTCCAAAACGAATTATACAACCCACGTCCCTGCAGAAATCTACGCTGCAGAACGTCAGCCAAGTGCACGTCTGCAGCTACCGTTTCATCAAGACCACAGTTTTTCAGTCACAAAATATTACTTTTGATACAGAAAACCCTCCATTTTGACCGTTGTTTATCTTCAAAAAATTTTTTTTGAACATTCAATCAACTTTACTCACAGCTTTTCATTAAAAAACTGCAGTATCTTCATGACCCGGTCATTCAACTTTTTTTAACGCAAACAGGCACAGCCTTCTACTTACGTAAAAGCTAACAAATAATGCGTACTACTCAAACCGTGAAATACGGCTCGTCTCTCTTGCTCATTTTCCACTCTCTAAGCTACAGTTTGCGTGTATCACCAACCCCTCCTTTGAAAAAAAAAACTTTCATTCAATTTCCACAAGAATGTGTTTGAACACCAAAACAACTTCTACAAATCTTTTTTTTTTGAAACCTGAATATCTCTGCCAGACCAAAAGTTTCGTAACATCTGAGCTAAGCCCGCATTAAAACTATACCAAGGGAGGTAAACATCTTCCCTCCTTCCTCAAGGAACTGCCGACCTCCACCACCGAGCCCATGTGAGCCGCATGAGTTGCATGTAACACAGCCAGCCGAAGAACCTACACACCATTCCCAAATCCTCGCAAACCCTCTAAAAATTGTAAATAAAGCTCTCTCTCAACCCAAATAAAATTGTTGCGCCTTTCTTCTTTCGCTTCACCACCTTTTTTTTTCTCCGCTACACCACCGCCCATCCAAACCAGCCGTACTTCCCCCTCCTTCCCCCCTCCGTCCAACTCGCCATCTACAACGGCACAATCTACGTCCTACTGTCCAAGTCCATCGCACACCTTGCTCGACCCACCGTAGTTCGTCTGAATTAAACGTCCGCGCTATCTACTATCCACAAGCCAACAGTCGCAGACACTAGAATACTCTTCAGCTATCAGTTGATCAATAAGTAGCGGCGATCGACAGACCAGCTCGGAAAACAACTAGAGACGTTGCGGTTGGTAGGAGCCAAGATACCGCGGTGTACGATCGAGAAACTCGGTTTCAAAAAGCGCCGTCATTGAGAAAGTTCGCTGACGAAAAGTAAGTTCTAAAACAATAATTTTTTTTCGAAGCCTGATTACTCGTCGCGTCAAAAATTCTCTGACCCAACGCAAACACCCTAGTTTTCTTTTAATATTTTTCTCTTGTTGTGCCTCATCTTTTTTGTTCCCTAATCTCTACTTGCAGCAAGTTAGTCATCATCAATCAATACAAATTACTCTCCTATATTAAAAAAAACAAAGGATTAATCATGCAAGGTTTATTTAGTTTTTTTTTACTTTTGCTGCTATCGCGCACCCACACAATCGTGTCTTCGGAGTGGCTACCTGAAGAAACGCAAACCAAAAAAACAAAACCAAAAAAATCCTCAATCTTCATTTCCAACCAGCCCTAGCATAGTTCGGAGAAAGCAAACAAAATTTTAATGTAAACGAACTATGCTAGAATCTCTTGCCATCCATAGAGATTGTAAGTTTTAAGCTGTTTCTTGCTTCGTAATGAGTCAATGCATTATAATTTGTCTAGTGTTTAGAAACAATTCTCTTAAAATCGGTCACCACTTTAATTTTTTTTTGTTTAGCTTCTATGACCACCATGTTTCATCTATACGTAAAATTTTGTATTATGATATTTTATTGCTGATTGCGAATTGCTTGGTTTTGCGAATCTTTTGTACTATTAATTGCTAGAATTTTCTCACTGCAAATTTTCTCGTGTACCGATCATTTTATTTGCTGTAACTTTTATCCTCTAAAGTCGCCCGTGACATACATCTCCGAGCTCCAGGACCAGCTCACTTTTCTTCAAGGATGATCGAGCCGCAGTTTGTATCACAGCACAGCTGCACATTTCATCTCATTCATTGCTAGTGAATAATAAGATCGTGACTGTGAACAAAGTTGAGATTCCCATCCCACCCCAACCCCGTCCACGAGCGAGAACAAGATCTTCATTCCCACACCTTGAGGAGACAAACCATTACTGGTTTAAGGCACCCAAACTTCATCCCAAAACCCAAGGCAGAGTTCTGGGGTCCGGAACTTTTTGAGGGAGCGGGATGTAGTGTAGTAACACCTGTGCAGTAATATCAAGATATCCAGTAGGATGTATGTTTACCGAATCCTTTCACCAACACACAAGCGAGGGGCGTGGCCCCAGAACGGAGTGTGTGCACCCGTCGACCCAACAGCCAGTCGGCTGTCCCGCAGGCTCTCTGGAATCCATTCCGCACAAGGGATGGGTCGAGCCTTTCCCTCTCCTTGACAAAGGCTAGGTTCCCAGGGCTTCTCCTTTTCTCTTGCTATATAAACACCACCTCCTCTTATACCACTTTCGTCTCATATGTAACTGCAATATATCATGTTTATTAAAACTGCGTCCATAAATCTATTAACGAGAAGTTTTCGTGTTGTGTAGGGAAAAAGGTTATGTAAAATATCAAAGGGATAGAGTCTATGTGAATCTACTCTTGTGAACAAAAGGAGGTTCTGAGTGTTGAGGAGTTCATTACCAGGTGTCGAGAGTGACGTCTCTCGTCTCCTGGTTCTTCTAAATGAAACTATAGCGGATGGAAAACATCATGAACGGTAAGTCTTTGTCGACGGTAGACGCTGAGGGGACGCCTTTAGCATCAGTCCGTTACAGTTCTCTGACAAAGGGTGAGTTTTTCCCAACTTCCGAGCGCTAGCGGGCGAGTCAATCACGTTATCACCTTCGAGTCGAGGCCCGTTGCAATCAATGGTGGCCGACCGTCAGCTGGACACCAATGCCGATGTCGCCGAAAAAAATAATCGGAAAAGAGGCGTCAAAAACTTGCGCGGTCTGCGCCAATTGCGCTACACAAGACGCAATATTACACAACTCTCTTCTGAACGATTTAAGTTGCTCCATCGCTCCTTAAAAAAGTCAAGAGTGCCCTCCTGAATAACCACTCTGTCTCTCCTCTTTCTAACCAAGAATTCAGTCAGAGCTGACTGCATCCACTCAGTCAGCTCTGACTGAATTCTTATTTGTTGCTGGCTTTTCTCACTCAGCCTAGGTCACTATCCTTCAACATATATGTCTGAAATGTGTGCCACCTCGTCTGAGTTCTTTTCAGAACTTGAACTCAGTCAGTCCCAACTGAATGTTTCGTCGGGTTTACTACGGGCCTATATCTAGTCTAACGCATGAAGCAGTCGGCTGGCCGTGCAGTGTCGGTGGTATCACCAGCAAACGGCGTTTCGATCAGGCTCGGTGATCTACTGTCGCAGGCCCGTCCATTCACTAGACTCAATTGAATTCGCAGAGTTGCGCATGGGCGAGTTAAAGCCAAATCTGGAAATCTCGAGTTAAAGCCAAATCTCGCGCCAGATTTGGCTTTAACTCGCCCACGCGCAACTCTGCGATTACAAAATCGGCGTTTGGAGTGAATGTGGAAATGCGGTTTTGTCCTCATTGGAAAGAGCGTAAAAATTTGGGCTATACACCCAAAGATGGTTAAAAACGGTTCCTTGGCGCTCGAGAAAAATGGCGAAAACCACGTGATTTTGGTCGAAAAACTGTTATCTCCTTTTTTTTCAGACGGCGTTCACGATCTTGTTGCAGTACTTGAAATCGAGCTAGGAAGCTAATTTTTTGGCAGGAGGCTAGAAATGGATGCAGCTAGCTCCTATTCAGTTTTGGAGTTGAAAACTCAATTTTAGCGGAGCCTCAATATTGAGGGTCAAGACGGGTAAAAACATGTAAACATGTTATTGTAAACCATCCGACGTTCCCTGAACTTCGAAAATGAACTAGTGAAAATCAACACAGCTAATGATATGCTTCTGGCCAAGCCCAGATTGTTCTCTCTTTGAGATGGTTGGTGTAAATAGGATTTGAGGAGTGCGCAGGACGCCGCAGAAAGAGACGATTATAATTTGCCTCCGGCACAAAATTCTCACTCAGGAATTATCCTGTTGAAGTTGCGCTCTGGCCTACTGAGGCAAGTTAAAACCTGTTTCACGTGTACTAAGTCAAGACGCGTATGAACGTAGACATGTTAAGACAAAGGTATTAACAATGTTGCTGGTATAAAAGGCTCCTCATCTCACCGTGTGCCTCAGTCGGCTCTTCGGAGCCGGACCTGGAAGGTGGCCTTAGTCACTTTCCAGAAGATCCACCGGATTCCGGAGGATAATTTTTGTCGCCGAGGGGATATCCCCACGGCTCGGGGGGGGGGAGGTGGTACCTAAGTATGGGCCCATCTCCCCACGGTTTGCAGTGTGGTGGACCCCACTGCGAGCAGTGGTGGTGGGGTCACCTCCACCTCCTCTGAGAGTTTTGACCGAGAAATAGCCGCGAAATGCCTGCTTGCCGCGTAATAGCCGCTAAATAATGCTCGCCGCAAAATAGCCGCCAAATGAATCTCGCCGCGAAATAGCCGAGAAATAATCCTCTCCAGGCAGATATACGGAGCATTCCAGAGGCATAATTCAGATGTCAGCACCTCCGTCGGTTCAATTACTCAAGTTTGAGGTTCGTGGACCTCGTTCAACCTCTGGAAGCCCCTCCCAACCGCTGGCGGCCCCACACGGTGGCTCGTCGAGCCGGCGACGGTTGCGTCTTGGTTAATTTTGATTATTTCTGAATATTTCTCGGTTATATCTCGGCTATTTCTCGGCTACTTCTGGTCCGTTCTATGAGAAGCCGAGAAATAGCCGCGGAATAGCCTGGAAATAGCCCACCAGGAGTCGCTGCGGAGCCTGGTGGCCTATTTCCCGGCTACTTCGCGGCCAAAACTCTCAGATTCCCGTTAGGATCACAACAGGGATGATCCATGTGGAGTGGTCTCTTGGCGCTCGAGAAAAATGGCGAAAACCACGTGATTTTGGTCGAAAAACTGTTCATCTCTTTTTTTTTCAGACGGCATTCACGATCTTGTTGCAACACTTAAAATTTAGCTAGGAAGTAAATTTTTTGGCAGGAGGCGGGAAGTGGATGCAGCTAGCTCCAATACAATTTTGGAGCCGAACGCTCAATTTTAGCGGAACCTCAAAATTGAGGGCCAAGACGGGTAAAAACATGTAAACATGTTATTGTTAACCATCCGACGCTCACTGAACTTTGACAATGAACTAATGAAAATCAACACAGCCAATGACAGTTTTCCGCCCAGGATTGTTTCCTCTCTGAGACGGTTGGTGTGAATAGGATTTGAGGAGTGCGCAGGGCGCAGCAGAAAGTGTGCGGGCCCCTTGTGGGAATTCTCAGGACGCCGTAAAAAGTGTGCGGGCCCCAGTGGGAGTGCACAGGACGAAAAAGAAAGTGTTCGGGACCTCAGTAGAAAAGAATGGGTCCTTTTTTATGTCTGCGGGTCACAATTTTTAGGAGTTATAGTCGTCCGACCACACCGATCGGTAATGATTTAATTATTTGCCGTAGGGAAAAGCTTTCATAAAAGGTTTTTCCTTTCCAGAGTGGGAATCGCTGAGCAAAAATCAGGCCAGAAAGGGGACTTTTGGTGAAAATATATGAAATTTTCAAAAGTTTAGCTTCCTGGCAAAAGTAATGATTTGGAAATGTTATAACTACAAGAAATATAGAAGTTGACAAAATGAAATTTTGAAAAACGTCTTGAAATATCTTTGAAAATGATTTGGCACAAAATAACCAGAACTAATGAAAAACTGGTAAATGTAGTGAAATAACCAAAACCGGATTTGGCGGTCATTCATAGGCCAACTTTTCATAAGTAGTGACTGACGTGGGATTAAATTTTACAAGCTTCTCCGTTAAACTTATCAAAGCGAAATCAAGCGCGCAACGGAAACCGTAAAACGTTTCATCAAAGATGTAATACTGAAATCAGGGTGGGTCAAGCTATGTGAACGTAATGCTCAAATCCTATGCGCGCTTGATTTCGCTTTGATAAGTTTAACGGAGAAGCTTGTGAAATTTAATCCCACGTCAGTCACTACTTATCAAAAATTGGCCTATGAATGACCACCAAATCCGGTTTTGGTTCTTTCACTACATTTCCCAGTTTTTCATTAGTTCTGGTTATTTTGTGCCAAATCATTTTCAAAGATATTTCAAGACGTTTTCCAAAATTTTATTTTGTCAACTTCTATATTTATTGTAGTTATAACATTGCCAAATCATTACTTTTGCCAGGAAGCTAAACTTTTGGAAATACTTCAACTGTACTTGGGCAAGCAATGCAATTCGTGTTAGTTGATTGGAATGCACTGGTTAGCTCCTTGGTACTGACCTAATTATGACGTCTGGTCTGTGGAAATACACCACAGATGTGATGCATTCATCAATCAAAAGCTTTTGAGACAAACAAATAATTGCCTCCCATTGCGGACCTGTGTTAAGAGCGTCGCTGTGCAGTGCACAGCGACGCGATATCCCGCCCAGCAAAGCATAAACAGCGCGCGAATTTTGGAAAAGATTAGATTGGTCGCAACACAGGCACGACTCCTTTGCGCATAGCACCTCCCAATAGATTCGCAGCACACGACTGCTGTCAGTGCTGAGCGCGATCGATCGCTACGCTGGGCGCAGTGGGTCGCACCAGTCTTTACCGCGACCCAGTCGCCGTGACGCAAGTATGCACTAGGCCCTAGAACGGATGCGCATTCGCAAGCATTCAATGCTGCGGAGCCGCGATAAGGAGTGTAAGAACCGAGGCCACAATGTTGACACTGTACAGTCGGCACGGAACTCACTGATAAATTTAGTTCTGCGTTCCCTAATGAAAGCTGGCGCGTTCTCGCTGCACGTTTCTTATTGCACAAGGCACCGAGTTTGCGCCAACATCAAATAGGGAACGCAAGGTATCAGTACGATCCGTGCCGAGTGTAGATTCCAGACGTAGATGTTAATGAATCACGGTGAACCTGTGGAATGGGGACGATTATAATTTGCCAACGACACAAAACGATTTGTGTAATTCGATTAGGAAGCAGCAAAACGGCTTGGCTGAGAGTTTCGGGCGCGGCAAAGTGAAGACAAGATTCTGTGAAAAAGGGGTCTTCCAAGCAAAAGTGGTTTGGTTCGCATTACAAATGTTTCAACAAAAAGGGAACAATAGGAAAGTGGAATGAGGAGAGTCTACAAAAATGAACAATATCCTCTTAAAACTCTTTTTTTTTCAAAACCTCTAAACAGCGGAAACAAACCGTTGCGGTTCTCCATGAGGAAGCGCTTTTGGCGATATTAAGAACTTTGATTATGTGAGTGCGGATAAAATATGTATATATGCATGTGTACCTAATAGCGATTATTAAAAGAGGGGGTGATGTCAAATTGTTTTAGGGAACCATTCAATTCTTCCTCGTAAAATACCACAACGGTTTGTTTCCGCTGTTTAGAAGGTTCGAAAAAGAAAAGAGTTTTTAGAGGATATTGTTCATTTTTTGTAGACTCTCCTCATTCCACTTTCCTATTGTTCCCTTTTTGTTGAAACATTTGTAATGCGAACCAAACCACTTTTGCTTGGAAGACCCCTTTTTCACAGAATTGTTCACTTTTTCTTGATATTACGCAGTAATATCCTGTGCAAGAATTTCGAACAAAGACTTCTTCATCTCCTCACTAGATCAGTACTCTTTCTGTGGTCACAAGAATCAATGACCCAACCTGTTATAAACCTATCTAGAAAAATCACCCGATGTGGCTGACAAGACTGATGTTCACATGATATTAGCTAAGAAATGAATGATATACATGATAGCGTTCCACATAATTCATTCATGTTGATCGCGTCAGTCACAGCTGGCTTCACCGGATGTTATTTGCAACCTCCGTGATTTTCATACGTATCGAACGAGTTGGCCACGGTGATCTTCTCAACCAACTCTAACAGGGGCCTTAGGCCCCAGTTATAGCTGGTCGCTCAGACGTAGCCAGCCCGGTCGATAATCATGGAGGTTTGCTGGCCTACAGCCAGATGCAGACTCTGCCCGCAGTTCTACGCTTTCGAATGAAACTAACTCAAAACCTGCTCAGTCAGAAACTACCTTCCATTCCATCTGGTCACTTTCACATCAGTGGGACGAAGCGGTTTTTCATACTCATTATTTCGTTTCCGCCGCCCCATTCCTTCGCAGAACAGCCGCCTCGATTCCATGAATTTGATACGAAAATGCTCTGCTGAGCTGCGAATGGAGATAATTCTAGCAATTCGTTGTTGAATTTAGATGTTGATAAGCAAGTACCATTTATTGCAGAAAAAATCAGTAGGCTGATGAAGAAGAATGAGGGAGCACGGGGTTGTGTGAATGGCCTAAGCGCGTTACGAAACTGAAAAGCAGCCTGGCAACATGACTTACATAAGATCTCAAGCTTTCTGCACGCTATGCTTGTCATCCTTACACTTTTACAAACGTTTTGCAAGGTGTTCTCGGACTCCTGCGCAAATTCCGATGCATCCAGCACACTATCTCAGACGACTATCGCAAAGCTCAAGACTCTTGCTCATTCTTTGGGGTATCCTGCATAATTTCTCGGATGGCTAGCATCGAGTCTGGGCTCCTGCTCACTCTCCGGGGTGCCCTGCACATTTTTCCGGATGACCAGCGACGGGTCCGGGACTCCTTATCACTCTACGGGGTGGTCTGCACAATTTCTCGGACGACTAGCAACTGGTCCTGAACACCTGCCCACTCTCCGGGTTTCGACGACGTCCCGATGATGTCATCAAAAGCCCGAAGCACGTTTCACGACGTCCCGATGACGTCATCAGGAGCCCGAAGCACTATTCACGACGTCCCGATGACGTCATCAGAAGCCCGAAGCACGTTTCACGACGTCCCGATGACGTCATCAGAAGCCCGAAGCACGTTTCACGACGTCCCGATGACGTCATCAGAAGCCCGAAGCACCTTTCACGACGTCCCGATGACGTCATCAGAAGCCCGAAGCACTTTTCACGACGTCCCGATGACGTCATCAGAAGCCCGATGCACTTTTCACGACGTCTCGATGACGTCATCAGAAGCCCGAAGCACTTTTCACGACGTCCCGACGACGTCATCAGAAGCCCGAAGCACCTTTCACGACGTCCCGATGACGTCATCAGAAGCCCGAAGCACTTTTAACGACGTCTCGATGACGTCATCAGAAGCCCGAAGCACTTTTCACGACGTCCCGATGACGTCATTAGAAGCCCGAAACACTTTTCACGACATCCCGATGACGTCATCAGAAGCACGAAGCACTTTTACCGACGTCCCCATGACGTCATCAGAGGCCCGAAGCGCTTTTCACGACGTCCCCATGACGTTATTAGAACCCCGAAGCGCTTTTCACGACGTCCCGATGACGTCATCAAAAGCCCGAAGCACTTTTCGCGACGTCCTGATGACGTCATCAGAAACCCGAAGCACTTTTCCTGACGTCCCCATGACGTCATCAGAATCCCTTATCACCTAGAAATCGATTACTCACCAGCCTACGTACACCCTACCAACTTACCTGTCTGCCAAGTTGATTGCCTGCTACCATTGGCAGTGACTGAAAAGCGTGACGGCCTACGGCCCACGGCCCACGGCCCACGGCCTATGGCCTACGGCTCACGGCCTACGGCGCACACCATGAAATTTACTTAAGCTTTCGGGCTCACAACTTTGTTACTTGTGAACCGATTTGGCTGAAATTTGGACAGCAGGTGTCATCTGGACTCCTTCACTTATATCCAGAAGAAAATCTCCAGAAATTTTGTTTCAAAGATTCTATAAACAATTTCATAAAATTCTAGGTGATCACAAGGCCCAGGCAAAACCAAACCTCTCCAGCCGCTTCGCGGCTGGAGCGATAGCTGTCGATCGAATGATTTTGCGTCCAGCTGCTGAGTGCATCTTCCCAATCGAATGATTAGTCCCGCGACCGTTTTGTCGACTCTAGGGGTCTGCGGAGTTGCACCGACCGGCGACTGATCGTCGAGCGTCAGCCTGGACGCAGCGACAAAAATGTTCCCAAACATTATCGTCGCGGCGTCGGCTGCCGCTCTCTGGCAGTGATGCGGTGTCGTCGCAGCGTGAAAACCCTGCGGGCCCCCCTCTTCGCTATGGTAGCACTCTAGTGACTATTCGATTTCAACCCCTGTCAGCAGCACACGCAGAGCGTATCAACGCATCCAAATTTCAACACCTCTCCACTGGCAAGCGGCATTGCAGGTAATGAGGGTTGAACTTCAGTGGTCAAAGGAGTTCAGAAGAATACTACCTGGCCTTGAGCTGTGGCTCACTACGCGCCGCGGTCGCGTCGCGGCGTTGCAATTAGAGCACGCTTATACGTCGCCAAAGCTTTTCCATAGGGTTATGTGTTCTAACCCGGATGGGATGAATAAAAACATGACAGACAACAATTTACAGGTGTTCAGGCATGAAGACTACCGTCTACAAAGTCATTATTGGCAATCAAAAATGGTTCTTGCTTCAGTGATGGAGCACGGGTGTTAAATGTCTGGCAAAATGAAGTATCGTCATTATGTTAATGGTTTCTGGTTTCTAACAGTCATCACTGTCTTCTTCTATTACTTTAGATGACTTCTTTCCTCTTCCGTATTTCCTAGGCTGAACACCTGAGCTCATCAGCTATCTCTCACAAGGCTGCCTACAGAGGATCCAGTTAGGGAATTTCTAGGAAATGTTCGATTTGCGATAATGGTTTCTGGAAATGGGAAAATGTCGATAACTAAGCAGTTTGTGTTTACATGCCCCAGAAATAAGCCTGTCGTTGTGAACTAAGGCCAAAGCTACTCAACAATCGTTTTCCAGAGGAAAGATGGCAAAGAAACACCAGTTGTCATAGAAGAAATTGCAGCCGGTTGGGAGGATACACTCTTTACAAGGTCACATAAACATTTTGTATGTATTTTTTCACCCATGTTTGGGTGAAAAAAATTATCGAGATGACCTTTGGACAATGAAAGAGGAATAGTTCCGACAAAAAATTAGGACTTTTGAATTCTGAATGTCTTGACGCAGTGGTATCAAAGTGCGGAAAGGGTTCATATTAGGTCACTTATAGTTAGTTTCATTTTGACTCTAATCTAATAACGATTTCTTAACATCGCTTCTTTCCTTTATATATCTGGGAAATCGGTGATAATCAGCACTCTATACTCGCCATGCACGCTGCTCTGAATCATATGAAGTTGACAATACTTGAGCTGAGATGATTCCTTGTGTTTGTTACAACAGCCCAAATGATGGAAGGAAAGGAGAGCATGTGAATGATTACCCACTCGGCTCCCACCCTGACATCCCTTTGAAACATAGGTAAGCGTGCTCTAATTGTGACGCCGCGACGCGACCGCGGCGCGTAGTGAGCCACAGCTCAAGGCCAGGTAGTATTCTTCAGGAGTTCACCTCGTTGTTTTGAGGAATCTGTTCTGGGACTGAGATGGAAAAATGCCGGATTGAAACCGTTTGAGAGGGCACTCAAGAAAATGAAATGATTCATCTACGAAAATGAAAATTTGGGCTGATATCATATGCCTGATAGCGTAATCAGTCATTGTTTTCGTGGAGACTCCTTGGAAATACTTCGACTTCTGAAAGCTGTTTCATTCATTCCCCAACTGAATCCTGAGTGGCCCCCCTTAGCGGTGTCATACCAAATTGTCCCTCCCCCCTCCAGCAAGGCCATCTCTACTGAAGGTGGGTATAAACCTTGTCTCGGTTCGCAGCGAGAGGACGGCCTTGCGATGGTTTTCCTCAAGGAGTCATCCGGGGCCGTAGTTCATGGGGGATGTCTTTCCAAAGCAGCCAACGAGGGAGAATGGAGGTAACTCTCAAGATCGGCCTCAAACGGCAAATTGCTCACTCACTAGGAAAAGGTAAGTTAGACAAGATTTTTTGATGTCGGGATTAGCGCGATATCACATGATCAAGCTGTCCAAAAAACTGCCTACCACTGGTCCTCTTAATTTCGGGTCTAGAACGAGTGCGCCCTGGTGAGCGAATTTGGTTTGTTCAAGTACAGCGGCTTCCATTTTTCGCGGTTCTTTCGCCTGAAAAAAATAGAAGTGCGAAAGAAGACATACCACTCATGCATTTCAACTCTTAACATTATGTGGAACTCACTAATAATTTTTTATTTCTGTTTCCTGAAAGAAATGAGCTGTTCGGAACATAAACAATAATGCGATTCACTCTTTGTGGTGTTAGAAAGCGAAGCCAACGCTTACTTCTTCTCCGACGATTCCTCACAAGAAGAGCTATGAGAATCACTGCTGCAATCAAAATGAGCAGGCCGCAAGCAGAGGCTACTGCTATAATCATCCTACAAAAGAGTAAGAGTATGATTAGAGTATTTGAAGCATACAACATCCTCTTCAATATTCTACCCACCATAGGCCCTCAGAAGAACCCTTTCTTTCATTCCATGGGCTGTGAGAACGACGTGGGCCGTGCTGTTGTCTCGGTGTTTCTGCCTCAGTGTCCACACTACTAAAAATCGTGTAGTGTTTACATGAATGATTGACCCAACCTTGCAGCTCCTCTATTTTGTTATAGAGAGTTCCATATTATTAGAACGGAAGTTACCCGGTGTTTTAGAAACATCGCAGACACTGGGAGCGACGGACAGCTGGCGAAAATTCGCCAGTTTCTCAACAGCTGGATGATAACTGACATTTAGCGGGCCAGTGGCAACGATCTGCGGTGACGAACCCACCTCGAATCATTAGTCTGCCAAGAGACTGTAGCACCGCAGTCAGGTGATTGCTCAGTTGCGGGAGTGCCAGGTAATAGCCAATAGTCTGCCAGCTGTCGACCAGCGTCCTGGCGGACCGCCGTCTGAAGGCTGGCGGACACCGGGGATGGTTTTTGCTCGCCAGGTGAATGCTGGCGGTCAGGCAATCTTATTGTCTTAGATATTGCATGACGGCCTCAAGCAAGCTGCAGTGTGGTGCAAAATTGTAAAGGCAAAATCCAAGCTCAGGGGCGAAATCTGGGATTTCCACATTGTTCCATTTCCACACACTTCCACGTTGTTAAGTAGACCCACTCAATATAATACCTGCCAAATGCGAGCTCTCGATTCCTCCCAATAAGCGATAGAAGGAAGCCAATCAGGGGCGCCCACATCAGGAAGCCACTTTAGCACCCCCTTTTACGAATTTCCGAACTCAACTGTGGCGAGATGAGCGATGGCCTCCGACGATCAAAAGCCCCCCGTTCATCCCTTCACTCTCAGCTTCTCTCTCCATTAAGGTCCGCTCGCATACATCGGTTGCGAATGACCTAAGTTATAAGCCTCGGACAACTCGTCCACCATGCCTTCGCAGCTTGATTTTCGAGGGGTCATAACTCCGTTCACAGGGGGCCTGTGCGATTCCACAGGCATTATTGAAATTAGAGTGAGACCGGTTTCAAGAGAAACATAGGAAAACGATTCTGAAGTTGGACTGTGGCAGTGTTCACGATGGAATGAATGCCCCCCTTCATCCCTGGCTGTTCTTGGCTGTTTTTTGCTTTTGATTATGAAGTCAAACCTCAGAATCGTTTTTCTGTTTCTCCGCCTGTTTTGGAAACTGCCCGACGCTGATTACAATGATGACCCTGGAATCGTACAAGTCAACCTGCAAACGGAGTTATGACTCCTCGAAAATTGAGCTGCGGCAGCACGGTGGACGAGTCCTCCGTGTTTTGTAAGTTTGCAGAGTAGGGTATAAAAGGAAAAAGTTACCACAAACTTCTCAAATATTGGAGAAAAACTGTTCGAAAAATCTTGTTGAAAATCTTATTATGCCTGTTCTCATGTGTTGCTCACTGCGGATAGATCATGGAACCATAATTCGGAAATTCTTTCGCGTTTGAAATTCTTGGGTGAGTGGCTGGCCGACGAGATTTTCAACCACTTCCCAACCGTTTTTCGCCGTATTTTCGTTTTAACTCTTCTTAGAAGGACCCGAAGCTTACGTTTTAGCCAAGAAAACGGGCAAAGTTTTAATCGTGTACACTGCCTTTGAGCTCATCCATTGGCTAAAACACGTAACGGTGTCCTTCATCAGTAGTTGAAGATAATGAACAGCCATCACGCCTTTTAATTTTATCGTGAACACAACACTGCCCTCAAAGGCACAGTACACCCTCAGATATCAATTTTGAGATTTTGACGTAATTGCGAAGAATACCCCATTTGTATAACCCATGCCTAGTGCGAGATCTCAATTCCTCCAGATAAGCGAGATATGGGCCCGACACCATGGGTCCGACCCCTTTCACTCACCACCACGGGCCACACCCCTTCGAAGTGATTAGTGGCTAGATTCCATTCCCGGTCCATCTCATGATCTTGTTTCCCTCTCACGCAGCGACAGCAAATCAAGAGAAATACAGGCCTGAGACAACTCGTCGGCCAAATGTTTGCCTTCAAAATACAGGCATTTTAAGGAGCCATATATCCGTTCGTAGAGTCTTGGATGATTCCAGAGATACCATTATGATCAGAGTGTGACCTCTTCCAAGCTAAGGATAGAATTCAAAAAAATAATTTTCTGGGTGCCCTGTGCCTTTAAGGTTACCGGTTTTCCCTCATACTAATAGCTTCAATTTCAAATGCTGAAATGAAGCAACATTAATATCGCGTTCGGAACTACAGAGCCAGTAGTAATCCGGCAATGTGGTGACTTTAAGGTTCCGTCCAGAGCAGATGACCTAGCTCCAAGTGACGCTGGGATTTTGCATCTTTAACATTTGTTATTGATCTGACTCCCGAGCGACTGCTCAGCGACCACTGCAGCCGGCCTCTCGCTGACGGTGGAGGCATAACGGCAGTAACGGCTGTCACTAAAGTTATCGATGCCGTCGTTAACCACGTGCCGTCCTCGGACACATTGAATGCGCCAGCGATCGAGCGTCATGCGCCAGCGTTTCAGCGCTGGCACATGATGCTCCGACGCCTTGAAGCTTTGCCGGTGGTCGTCTGCTATGGACGGAGCCTAAAGAGGCAGCCAACATGAGGTCGGTGACGCCTAGATGCCTTCTCTGGTTGCCACCTTAGAACGAGAATCATTCTCGAAGAGTGGCGTTGAATGCAAAAACCTCAATAGCCGAAGCATTTGAACCAGCACCGCAATAACGTGCGAGACAGATGCCCAACACAGCGCCTTAGGATCCGTCCATAGCAGACGGCCCAGCGCCAAGTGACGCTGGGGGTTTGCATCTTTAACATTCGTTATTGATCTGACTCCCCAGCGACCACTGGGGCCGGCCTGTCGCTGACGGTGGAGTCATAGCGGCAGTAGCGGCTGTCACTAATATTATCGATACCATCGTTAACCACGTGCCGTCCTCGGACACGTTGAATGCGCCAGCCGTCGAGCGTCATGCGTCAGCGTTTCAGCGCTGGTGCATGACGCTCCGACGCCATGACGCTTTGCCGCTGGTCGTCTGCTATGTGCGGAGCCTTATACCACTAGGCCACATGTTCATGGATTAGGGGCTCTTTCTATTTCCCTACTTACACTCCTTCCACAGTTCTTCGTATTCTTTGTGACTTTGATCGAACTAGCAGTAGTAAATATGGGTTTCGGGAGCGTGCAAATGTATTCATCTTTCAGATTTAATAAGTTTTCAACCTTGGATGATGTGATTTCTGAATTTTTCAAGAAAATCATCAGAGCGAAAGAATGTCAAAAAACGATTCTGAAACTTTTTTGTTGGATGACAACTTACCACTGAACCACGATACACAATACCTTGTAGTATGATTGTCGAGGAGCCAATCTCGTGTTTTTTTTTCACAATGTACCGAAAAGTTCGAAGGATTTTTTGGAATTGTGAACTGTTATTGTACTTAGTCTGTTTCACGCTTCCCATTCAACATAGAAAGAAGTGAACTTGAAGTGAAGGAGGAAAACAAAGTTAAGAGAAAAGCCGCACTTAGATGAACTATTATACAGCATTAGTGACTAGTACACGCGGATCACGTAAGTTTAATGCATTTTCTGAAAAACGGAACCTTTTTCAGCCATCCTTCTTAGATGGCTTTTCAAGCAAATCTGATTTAATTTTTGGTGAGCGATTATTGGAAAAAAATCTGAAAATGGTTGAATATGGCCACAACAACTTCTAGGAATTGGAAGTTGAGCTCAGCATCGGACTAAAGCACGTGAAATTTATAAAGGAGACGTATTCATGAGAGCTACGTACAATATTACGTTAATCTCCCACTAATCTTCGCCAGGAATTATTGAAACATCAATAAAACCTTCGAACGTTTCGCGTGTCATTCCTATCAGCTGGCAGCGGAGCTGGAAGGCCGCCAGCCGGCAGGTGCAATTTTTCCTTGCCCACCTAGACAACGAGATAGGCCACCGTGCTGTGCGTGGGTGATAAGTGGACAGCGGATTGGTGGGTTAGCAAGCGCTCCACTGCCTTTTTTTGGAGCGCGCTTTACTTAAGAAGTCGCCACCCTTGGACGTGCTCGACATCATGGCCGCGGTATCGACCCAGCTCCTCTTCGCTGGGCGCGCTATTTCTCTTTCCTCTGCGGCGGTGAGCGAAGTCACCACCCGTTTCTTGCAGTCAGCCACCTCACAAAAGAACGCTCACTGCTCTCAGGTTGCTGACTGCAATGGTCATTAACTTGAGCGTCGCCTGTGCATTTCTATGCCGGCTCGTTCATATTGATAGCCGAGACGTGATTGACCCAGTCACCACGCAGTGACAGCCGGTACAAAAATTTCGCACATCACCGGTCCAGACTCCACCCAAGTGTGTTGGGACATTTCATGCGTACAGAGGCGGCGTGCCATCTTGTCTAGACTAGAGAAGTTTTTGTAGAGAGCGACCAGCGAGGATCGTCCTGTTACGGTTTCACAAGTACCAGGTTGTTCAGTAAGTTTTGTCGTTCGATAAGAAAAATAATTTTATGGTTCAAATTACACTTTATTATTCAGTAAAATCTCCCTGAAGATGAATACACTTGCTCCAACGATCCTTCAATCTGTGGATCTCATCCCTGAAGTGAGAATCCGGAAGGTCTGCAAAATACGCTTTCACAGCCGTTATGACCCCTTCATTTGAGGAAAAACGCTTGGCACGCATAGATTTTTCGAGTTCTGGAAACAAATGCAAGTCGCTGGTGAATACGGTGGATGCTCCAACAATTCGAACCTCAATTCATGAATTTTGGCCATTGTCAAAATGTTCTTGTGACACGGTGCATTGTTCTGATGAAAGAGAGTTTTTTTCTCCAGCAAACCGGGTCTTTTTTCACGGATTTTTTCCCTCAACTGGTCCAAAAGGTTGCAATAATATTCAGAGATAATTGTTTCACCAGTTTGCAAGTAATCCACAAACAAAATTCCTTTCGTATTCCAAAAAAAACTGATGCCATAACCTTCTTGGCCGATCTTTACGAATTCGTTTCGAAGCCGAACAACCACGTTCACACCACTCTTCAGCCTCTTGTTTTGATTCAGGATCATGGTGATAGACCCAAGTCTCATCCATAGTGATGAATCGACGCACAAAATCCATTTCATCCTTTTTAAACGCTCCAAATGTTGCTGAAAAAGTCGCTCTCGAATGTGTTTTTGCTCTATTGTTAGCAAATGCGGCACTCACTGTGCACACAGCTTTCTAAAACCCACGATTCCACATGAAATATGGCTCACACTGCCTAATGAGATGTGTGGAGCCTCTACTAAATCTCTCTCAGGCAACCGGCGATCTTCCAAAACCATATCCTGCGTTTTGGCTCTGATTTCTGGTGTTGATGCGCTTTTTTGACGTCCTTCACGTGGATCGTCTTCAAGGCTTGTACGACCACGTTAAAATTCAGCAACCCATCTTTCTACTGTTATGATTGCAGGTGAACAATCACCATACACTTTTAACATTCGTTCGTGAATTTCGTTCGGTGCTACACCTTCCAAAAATAAGAATTTTATCACAGCACGATATTCAACTTTTCCATTGCTGTGATACTCAGAAGTTTCGAATCAAGTTACTTGCGAGATATCCGGCCAAAATCAAGTTACTTGTGGCTTATTCCAGTTTTTCAAGTTACTTGCGAGTTTGCGACTCACAAGTTACTTACATGTGCATAACCATGTTACTTGCGACTTCTGAATCTCGCAAGTAACTTATATTGTCTCCTCAAACCTCGCATGTAACTGATATTGCTCGAGAGACTCAGCCGTGGATTTGGCTGCGTATTAGATTGCATGCTGCACGTTCAATATGCAGTCAAACCGAGCAATCATCGGCCGTCGTCATGATCGATTTCGTTCCCCCCCCCACACCTCCTCGCTTTCGATTTTTCCTGTTCCAATTTCATTTTTCTTGTGTTATTTTCTCTCGGACGATTTAATTTTATGACTGTTTTCTCATTCTTAATTATTTATTTTTAAATAGGAGGATTTTATTGACTATCGTGCGTTAATGAACGATGTTAGTGGCACTTCAGCGGCTGGAAGCGTTCGCCTGGAGCCCGCCTGTCGTTGAATTCAAGGTGAGTCACATCGATATCTCATCTTGTTTTTCTGGTTTTTCTTTTATTAAGTTTCATTACTCTTCTTCGCTTCTGCCCATACACTGCTTTTTAAACATAATTATCACTATAAAAAAGTTCTTGAATTAAGAAATTGGGTGATTTCCTTTTCCCTGTGCTGTCTAATAACCCCATAAAAAACCTACGATTGGGTCAGAGAAGCTCGATCAGCGGTGAGATTGAGGAAGGGGATAATAGTATAATTTTCAGATTTCGGTGTTCAGAAAAATTTTTCTGAGAACTTCGTAAAAGGGGGTAATCTGAGACGCTTAAAGGCACAGTACACCCTATACTTGGGCCGAATCGAATGATCACCCGATTGAAAAAAGCCGACTTCGGTTAAATCGACTCAGTCGACTATTCGAAAAGTGGAAATTCCGGCTAAATTGAAAAGTCGATCATTCGAAAAAGGGCGATTTACGGATGAGTCGAGAAGTCGATCACTCGAAAAGAGTAACATCCGATTTATTTGAAAAGTTTGCCGCTCTCAAGAGTACCTGGTTACTGAGAAAGATGTTGGAACTGCCAGCTACTCCATCTGGACGCATTTTTCTACTTTGCGCGTAATCAATACAGAAATTTTGTAGCCACCGACAAACATCATTGTTGTCTTTTTTCCACTATCTGATTAGCTTTTTTTCTTATTTTCAAATATGCGTAACGTTCAATAAGTTTGATACTGATGTAAAGGCGCACAAGGTTCTAAATGTTGGTGCCTGAATAGAAATGAGGTGAGGAAACTGCGAGCGAATTATGCTCGTCATCGAAGAGCAAAATGATCATATTATAGGCATCTTACGCGTAGAAAACCATAATTTTTTTCATGTTATGTATAGCTAGGCCTCTTTGGTGAAAGAAAATGCCGGACGAGTCCCTAAAAAATCTTCTTTTGTAAAGAAAAACCAGTTTGAATTCACTGTTAGAATGACTTGGAGTTCGCGAAAAAATCTTTTTTGAAGCTTTTTGCATTTGGAGACCTGCTCATAGGCATTCTTGAAGTTTTCATCCATGTGGAGTTTGGGCCATAGTTATTTTAAAGGCACAGTCCAACCTCAGAATCGCTTTTATGTTTTCTGCCTATCTTGGGAACGGTCCCACGCTGATCCTAATGATGTATTTGTAATCGTATAAGACCCTCTGGGAACGGAGCTACGGCCTCTCGAAAGTTGAGCTGCGAAACGTGGTGGACAAGTTGTCCGGGGCTTGCAACTTCCGTCATTTGCAACCGATGTATGCGAGCTGACTTGAAGCAAGGGAGAGGCTGAGAATGAAGGGAAGAATGGGGCTATTGATCGGAAACAATCGCTCATCTCGTCACTGTTGAACTCGAATGATGGTAAAAGCGGCGTGCCAAAGTGGCTTCCTGATGTAGGCGCCCCAGGGTGGCGTTCTCCTATGTCTCGCTTATTCGAAGGATTTGAGAGCTCGCACTTGACAGGTGTTATATAGGGTGGGTCTGCTTCGAAATGTAGAAGTCTTGAATTTTGTCCCGGGACTTGGACTGTGCCTTCAAAGGCACAGTAGGCCTCAGATATGAATTTCGTGATTTTTCTTTGATTGTGTAGTAGACCCCTTCTGTATAACACGCGCCTAGTGCTGGATGCCAAATCTTCCAAACAAGCGACATATAAGCGACCACCACAGGGCCAACCTCCTCTCTCGCTCAACACCACGGGCCACACCCCCTACCAGATTTTCACACTCGATAGCGCCTAGGTGGATGGATGAATTCTCAACAAGTCGTCGTTCCTCATTCCATTTCCGGACAGTCTCCTTAGGCTCCGTCCATAGCAGACGACCAGCGGCAAAGCGTCAAGGCGTGGGAGCATCATGCGCCAGTGCTCAAACGCTGAAGCATGACGCTCGACGGCTGGCGCATTCAACGTGTCCGAGGACGGCACGTGGTTAACGATGGTATCGATAATCTTAGTGACAGCCGTTACGGTCACTATGCCTTCACCGTCAGCGACTGGCCGTCTGCAGTGGTTGATGGGGAGTCAGATCAATAACAAATGCTGAAGATGCAAACCTCCAGCGTCACATTACGGTCACTTGACGCTAGGACGTCTGCTATGGACGCAGCCTTATCCTGTCTCGCTCTCGGGCAACGAATGCAAATGAAGGGAAATACAGGCCTGAGACAGCTCGTCCACCAATTTTTCACCCTAACAACATAGTTATCTTTGAGAAGCCATAACTCTGTTCTTATAGGGTCCTTGAAGATTACAGAGACACCACTGTAATCAGCGTGTGACTCTATCCAAGATCAGCATAGAATCTGAAAAATAATTTTCTGGGTGTTCTGCGCCTTTATTTTGTTTGACAGTCGTATCAACATTCTATGAAAAAGTGGTAGATGATGGTCCAGAAGTGCTAGATGATCGACCCCATAGCAATTTTCAGCTGGCCTTCAAAGGCAGTGATGACGATGAATATCATATTCTAGTTCGACTCAAAAAATGGGGTTGTTCGGTCGTGGGCTATCTAATATTGAGGAAGCAGCGAAAAAGAGCGCTCAGAATAAGTTTAAATAGCGGTTTGTAACATTTAGGGCGTGGACGAGCTCGCGGTCCCTAATAGTTCCCGCAAGCGCGCTAATGACGAAATGTGCGCGAATCGATCAGGCTGGACGTGGCGGAGTTGCTTAGCAATTCGCCATCGAAAATGTGCGAGGTACCGCAAGGTCGTCAGAACGGGGCGGGGCGAGCTAAGAGAAGGCGTACTGGGGTGACGAAATCTTTTGTCGCCGTCGTTTTTACTGATTTCTAGTCCGTTTTCGATGTTTTTTTTTCGACCCTATCCCCGCCAGCATCTGCCAGAGTAGTGTTTCACGCTAAAAACTCAAAAACGTTTTTTTTTATCGTAAACACTGCCTTTAGGAGCTGAAATAGGCCTCGTCTGATTACTGGGGTAGGTAGGGGGCGTCAGCTTGTGCGCTACAATGAGAACGTCACAACGCTCCCGCGTGCGCCCGAGGGAAAGAGGCCATCCTTATCAAAGCTCTGTTCATACAGTCATTGCGGATCGCACTGATACTTTGCGTTCCCTGTTGTGCTTTAGCGCAAGCTCGGTGTTCGCATGTTATAATCTGTGGCACCTAGTTTACATTAACCGTCGATAGGGACTCCCAAGTATTAGCGCGATCCGAGCAGACTACACTCGTTGCCCATACTTCGCTGATTTTAAGAGATATGCTTTGGTTTTCAAGTGTTGCTTCCTCGCCGTTGTTCCCCCGGACAGTAGCCGTTAGACCCTGAAGCCAGCTTCCAAAATTATCGATCCTTCAATTTTTATTTAGAGACGCGAATTGTCCCCAGTGGATCCTTTTACTTTTTTCTGCTCAAGCTATTCTTTTTTTCGCATTCCGATTCCATAAATATGAGCAAAAATAAGTAATAAAGCTGTTATGGGAACGAAAAGTCAATTTTAGCTGCCCGAGTAATTATAAAAGAGTTAGTTTTTATTTGAAAAAAATTCAAAACAATTTTTCGTCCAAACTGCTCCCAGGGTGGTTATTTGAGGCGCTGAACCCGAATATGGGACACATTTCTGATAATTTTAACGATCAGGACAATTTACGGCAGATAAATTTTATTTTACGTACAGAGCCCGCAACTTCTACGCTCAAAACGTTTTCTTTTACTATAACTCGGGCAGCTAGGACAGGGTTTTCATGACTACCCGGGAGGTAGTCGATCAGAAAAACCTAGTTTCACCTGGCAGCCGCCAGGTCTAGTCATTCCCTTGTAAGGCATAACATTTTTTAACCGATACTGTTATTTTCCTTAAAGGATTCCTAACGGAGCCCCATTCAACTCTTCTAGCGATGCTGCCGTTGAAAAGCACGAGGACGTGCTTTTTCCTTTCTACTATTCACTGTATACCTGGTATTGTATACCCGTTGGGCTTGTTGATAGAACCCACTGCTCAGGGAGGCGTGAATTCCCGCTGTAAGGCGCACCACAATGATGAGAGGGCAGCCACGCATTCTGAGTTGTGTATTCGATCCAAAAGCCTACCCGTTGTATAGAATACCGTATATATGTCGTGTGTTGTGTATAATACCGTATGTATGTATATAATGTGTTGTATAATACGTTGTGTATAATATAGTACTGTATACGTGTTGTACATAAATTTTATTGCGTAATGATTTTCCGTGTATTTGCAGCTTTCTATACATAAATTTCTCTTCCGTCAAAGTTTTTATTGTTACTATGTAAGAGCTATTACCGACTTATTGCTGAGTTACATGTTCGCTTGCAAAGTTTTGGGAGCCTGAATGTAATTAACCCGTTACATAGGGACAAAGGTTAGAAACAGCTTATTTGAAAAGCAAGCTACGTGTGAATTAGGAGTGAGTGAAATGTTGGCTCGAGGTAACATGTTTGCATCCCAAAGTAAGTTACTTGTATACTAGAAGTAAGTTGCTTGTATGGTAAAAGTACAATACCGCCGCTATCCAAGGGAAAAAAATGGGCAAAGTGGGCAACTAAAGCGTCTTTCGGCCACAACTCGCCTTAAAGTGCTCCATTTTCAATTGAGAAAACGCCGAAATGTGCAGCATGTCGTAATCTACTAAATCATACAAAAATATTTTGCGAAATTTGGGAGCAACATTATTTTTCAGGCCGGAACACATTTTTATTTTGACCATGCTAGAGATCGCGTAAGGTTGTTTTTGATCGAATGTGCTCGTTATCTTGTAATAACATTATCAAATTCATAACTAACTGCATCTTAAAGAAGCGTTCTCAAATAAAATTTCCGATTTGATCATAGTTAAATAGATTGTGGCACGGTGGACATTTTGGTCCTTTTGAAATTGAAAACGGAGCACTTTGAGGCGAGTTGTGGTCGAAAGACGCTTTAGTTGCCCACTTTGCCCATTTCGTTCTTTTTTCCCTTGGAAGCGGCAGTATTGTAAGTTACTTGTATACTTAAAGTAAGTTACTTGTATGCTAGAAGTAAGTCACTTCTACGCTAAAATCAAGCTACTTGTATGCTAAAAGTAATTTACTTGTGTGCTAGACGTAAGTTACTTGTATGCTTGAAGTAAGTTACTTCCATGTCAGAAGAAAGTTACTTGTATGCTAAAAGTAACCTACTTGTGTGCTAAAAGTAAGTTAATTGCGACATAAAAGTAAGTTACTTGCGACTTGTACGAGGTAAGTTACTTGCGGCATTGAGTAAGTTACTTGCATGAAGACTTCAAGTAACTTACTTTAAAGTGACATTTAACTTGATTTAAAACCTCTGAGTACGGCGACACTAATTGGCTTGTAAACAAAGAATGAATTGACAGATCAAATTGAAACTTCACATATGTACGTTCATATGAAGTGTAACAACAAAACAAAAAGTTTTGGGCAAGGAGCAACGCCCTCTCTTATCGAACGATAAAACATATTGAACAACCTGGTACTTCAAACGGTTGCACACACAGGGGAAGAATCGTCTATGCTGCGTCGCGTTCTTCCGGTCTGTAAAGCCTTTTACACGGAGAGCGTGGACCTGACTCTGTTCGATGATGGCGAACTGCAGTGTCATCGGCGTAATTTTGAACAGTGCCGAAAATGCTTCTTCCCTCAACTGTAATCGATCTGCATGCGCTTTTGGACCAGAAAAAATTTGTCTGGCAGTTGTTAGAATTAAGCAAGGATGTCCTTATAATTTTGCACTGCTCTAAAAAGGAGATTCCTGAAAGTTTAGGTTCCTGGCCAAAGTAAAGATTTGGCATGGCCATAGAAATATACTCAGTTAAAAAGGGAAGATAAAGAAATATGAAAAAAGATTTCGAAATATTCCTGAGAACAATTTGGCGTGGAATAATTTGTTTTTCGGGAAATGAAGTGAAATAGTTGAAAGTATGATTTGGCAGTCGAGTTTGAACCAACTATTGATAAGAGTTATGCAAAATGAGAGATCGCATTGTATAAGCTTATCCGTAAAACTAGTCGAAGCAAAATCACGCGTGATAAGGCAAGCAGTAAAAGCTCGTTCGGGAGCTGGATTGCCGCGGTGTTCACTTATTAAGTGAAGTAAATTCAACTGTTTCTTCCATATCGTGATTTTGCTTTGATATGTTCTACGAACAAGCTTATACAATGCGATCTCTCATTTTGCATAACTCTTGTCAATAGTTGGTTCAAACTCGACTGCCAAATCATACTTTCAACTATTTCACTACATTTCCCAAAAATCGAATTATTCTGCGCCAAATCGTTCTCAGGAAAATTTCAAAACTTTTTTCATTTTTCTTTATCTTCCCTTTTTAACTGAATATATTTCTATGGCCATGCCAAATCTTTACTTTTGCCAGGAACCTAAACTTTCAGGAATTTCATTTATTTTTCCGAAAGGCTTCCTTTCTAACATGATTTACGCCTGGTGGTGTTAGGTGAAAGTACACCCACTGATGTCCTGCCCCCCCCCCTTCCGTTACGCCCTGCCCACTCCAACTGATGGCCTGCACACTTTCTTTGACGTCCTGCACACTCCCACTAATGTCCTGCACCCTTCCACTGATGTCATACACACTTTCTATGGGGTGCTGCACACCCCCACTATAGTCCTGCACGCTCCCACTGATGTCCTGCACACTTTCTACGGCGTTCTGCGTACACCCATTCGGGTCACAAGCACGCTCACGCCGATCATTTTTCCGCAGGGCTACCGTAACCCTCCTTCAAAAATTTTCTGAGTGTCAGCTTGGATATGAGCACATCGTAATAGCCAACAAACGTGTTTGCACAATTTCGACCTCCTCAGCCACTTCCCGGCGGCTTCTCGAAGAGAACGGTGTGTGAATGAATGCATACCGCTCCTCTGCCCTTTTATACCCCTCACGTTATGAGCGTGTGTAATCGTTCGTTATCATGTTTTGCTCAATAATGGTTACGGTAGCCCTGCGGAAAAAATGATCGGCATGGGCGTGCTTCTATCTGGGTCCCGCACACATTCTACGGCTTCTTGCGCACTTTCACTTTGTCACCGCACACTTTCTACGGTGTCCGGCGCACTCTCATTTGGGTCCCGCACACTTTCTACGGCGTTCTGCGCACGCCCATTTGGGTCCCGCACTCTTTCTACGGCGTCCGGCGCACTCCCACTTGGGTCCCGCAAACTTTATACGGCGTGTGGCGCACTCTCATTTGGGTCCCGCACACTTTCTACGGCGTTCGGCGCACTCCCACTTGGGTCCCGCAAGCTTTATGCGGCGTGTGGCGCACTCTCACTTGGGTCCCGCACACTTTCTACGGCGTTCGGCGCACTCCCATTTGGGTTCCGCACACTTTCTACGGCGTCCGACGTTCTCTCATTTGGATCCCGCACACTTTCTACGGCGTCCGACGCTCTCTCATTGGGTCCCGCTCACTTTATACGGCGTCCGGCGCACTCTTATTTGGGTCCCACACACTTACTACGGCGTTCTGCGCACACCCATTTGGGTCGCGCACACTTTCTACGGCGTCCGGCGCACTCCCATTTGCGTCCCGCACACTTTCTACGGCGTCCGGCGCACTCTCATTTGGGTTCCACACACTTTCTAGGGCGTTCTGCGCACCCATTTGGGTCCCGCACATTTTCTACGGTGTCCGGCGCTCTCTCATTTGGGTTCCGCTCACTTTCTACGGCGTCCGGCGCACTCTTATTTGGATTCCACACACTTTCTAGAGCGTTTTGTGCACACCCATTTGGGTCCCGCACACTTTCTACGGCGTCCGACGCTCTCTCATTTGGGTTCCGCTCACTTTCTACGGCGTCCGGCGCACTCTTATTTGGGTACGACACACTTACTACGGCGTTCTGCGCACACCCATTTGGGTCCCGCACACTTTATACGGCGTCCGGCGCACTCCCACGTGGGTCCCGCACACTTTCTACGGCGTCCGGCGCACTCTCATTTGGGTTCCACACACTTTCTAGGGCGTTCTGCGCACCCATTTGGGTCCCGCACATTTTCTACAGTGTCCGGCGCTCTCTCGTTTGGGTTCCGCTCACTTTCTACGGCGTCCGGCGCACTCTTATTTGGGTTCCACACACTTTCTAGAGCGTTTTGAGCACACCCATTTGGGTCCCGCACACTTTCTACGGCGTCCGGCGCACTCTCATTTGGGTTCCACACACTTTCTAGAGCGTTTTGTGCACACCCATTTGGGTCCCGCACACTTTCTACGGCGTCCGACGCTCTCCCACTTGGGTCCCGCACATTTTCTACGGTGTCCGGCGCACTCTCATTTGGGTCCCACACACTTTCTACGGCGTTCTGCGCACACCCATTTGGGTCCTGCACACTTTCTACGGCGTCCGGCGCACTCCTACTAGGGTCGCGCACACTTTCTACGGCGTCCGGCGCACTCTCATTTGGGTTCCACACGCTTTCTAGAGCGTTTTGTGCACACCCATTTGGGTCCCGCACACTTTCTACGGCGTCCGGCGCACTCTCATTTGGGTCCCACACAATTTCTAGGGCGTTCTGCGCACACCCATTTCGGTCCCGCACTCTTTCTACGGCGTCCGGCGCACTCCCACTTTGCTCCCGCACACTTTCTACGGCGTTCCGCGCACACCCATTTGGGTCCCACACACTTTCTACGGCGTTTTGCGCACGCCCATTTGGGTCCCGCACACTTTCTACGGCGTCCGGCGAACTCCCACTTGGGTCCCGCACTTTTTCTACTGCGTTCTGCGCACACCCATTTAGGTCTCACACACTTTCTAGGGCGTTCTGCGCACACCCATTTTGGTCCCGCACACTTTCTACGGCGTTCTGTGGCGCACTTCTGAGTCACACCGTGCTGCGTTCCAAAAAGTACTTCCGAGATCCTGCCGTATTGATTGAAGCGTTGCCCTATCAGTAACGGTGTTTATTTCACTAGTTCAACTTTACGAATAAGTAAACGTCGGATGGTTTATAATAACATGTTTACGTGTTTTTGTCTTTCTTGACCCTCAATTTTGAGGTTCCGCAAAAATTGAGCAACCAACTTCAAATTTTGACAGGAGCTAGGTGCAAACAAATCCGGCTTCCTGGCCAAAAATGAGCTCTCTAGCTCAACGATAAGTGTTCCAACAAGATCGTGAACGCCAACTGAAAAAAGAAAAGGAGATGAACATTCCTGAAAGTTTAGGTTCCTGGCAAAAGTAAAGATTTGGCATGGCCATAGAAATATACTCAGTTAAAATGGGAAAATAAAGAAAAATGAAAAAAGGTTTTGAAATATTCCTGAGAACGATTTGGCGTAGAATATATTGCTTTTCGGGAAATGAAGTGAAATAGTTGGAAGTATGATTTGGCAGTCGAGTTTGAACAAACTATTGATAAGAGTTGCGCAAAACGACAGATCGCCTCGTCTGTGCTTATCCGTAGAACATATCAAAGCGAAATCACGCGTGAAATGGGAAGCATCAAAACTTTTTCGAGAGCTGTAATGCGGCGGTCATCGCGTATTAGGTGAAGTAAAATCAACACGCGTGATTTCGCTTTGATATGTTCTACGGATAAGCACAGACAAGGCGATCTCTCGTTTTGCACAACTCTTATCAACAGTTGGTTCAAACTCGACTGCCAAATCATACTTTCAACTATTTCACTTCATTTCCTGAAAAGCAATATATTCTACGCCAAATCGTTCTCAGGAATATTTCAAAACCTTTTTTCATTTTTCTTTATTTTCCCTTTTTAACTGAGTATATTTCTATGGCCATGCCAAATCTTTACTTTTGCCAGGAGCCTAAACTTTCAGGAATTTCGTTTATTTTTCCGAAAGGTTTCCTTTCTAACATGATTTATGCCTGATGGTGTTAGGTGAAAGTAAACCCACTGATGTTCTGCCCCCCCCCCCTTCTGTGACGTCCTGCGCACTCCAGCTGATGGCCTGCACACTTTCTTTGACGTCCTTCACACGCCCACTGATGTCCTGCACATCCCTATGATGTCCTGCACACTTTCTCTGATGTCCTGCACACTCCCACTAATGTCCTGCACCCTTTCACTGATGTCCTACACACTTTCTATGAGGTGCTCCACACTCCCACTATAGTCCTGCACGCTCCACTGATGTCCTGCACACTTCCTATGTCATCCTGCGCACTCCCATTAATGTCCTGCGCACATTCTGTTACATCTTGCACACTCCCACTGATGTCCTGCACACTTTCTACGGCGTTCTGCGCACACCCATTTGAGTCCGGCACTTTCTACGGTGTCCAACGCACTCTCATTTGTGTTCCACACACTTTCTACGGCGTTCTGCGCACACCCATTTGGGTCCCGCACACTTTATACGGCGCTCTGCGCACACCCATTTGGGTCCCGCACACCTTCTACGGCGTTCTGCGCACACCCATTTGGGTCCCACACACTTTCTACGGCGCTCTGCGCACACCCATTTGGGTCCCGCACACTTTCTACGGTGTCTTTCGCACTTCTGCTGGGGTCCCGGCCACTATCTACAGCGTTCTGTGGCGCACTTCTGAGTCACACGGTGCGGCGTTCCAAAAAGTACTTCCGAGATCCCGCCGTATTGATTGAAGCATTGCCCCGTCAAATCCTGAGCAAAAGCCTATCAGTAACGGTGTTTATTTCACTAGTTCATTTTTACGAATAAGTAAACGTCGGATGGTTTATAATAACATGTTTACGTGTTTTTGTCTTTCTTGACCCTCAATTTTGAGGTTCCGCAAAAATTGAGCTACTAACTCCAAAATTTGACAGGAGCTAGGTGCAAACAAAACCAGCTTCCTGGCCAAAAATAAGCTCTCTAGCTCAACGATAAGTTTTCCAACAAGATCGTGAACGCCAACTGAAAAAAGAAAAGGAGATGAACATTTTTTCGACCAAAATGATGTGGTTTTGACACTTTTTCTCGAATCTCAGGTTACCATTCCGGACCATTTTTTGAACAGTTATTCACCCTTCTAAAGTATATCAAATGCAAAAAGAACGGTCTTCCTACGTTTACTCTGGACCCTGATACTGAGATCAGGGGGTTGCGCGATGGCGAATCAAAGCCAAATCTGGTGAGCGCTTCGCGCTCACCACAATTTTGATTAAAGGCAGTGGTCGCGATGAAATTTTCTTGTCTTCTTTTCCTCTCTAAACCCTTCTCTGGATTCAGAGTAGTAGGACCTACAGGAGAAATTTGCGAAAAAAATCTTTATGGGGCCCAATTTCAAGCCTCAACTTTCCGATCTTGCGATTGTGGACGAGCCCACTTCACATCATCGGCATCGATGATCTCTAATATTAAGAACATCAGATGGCTCAAAAATAGAACTCAATTGATGAACAGTAGCCTTCGGACTGACCTGCTCGAATGTTACCGTCCTCATTGAGTTAGACATTGAATGAAGGGCCTGCCTTCATTGTTCAACTGTTTCAAATAGTTAAATTTGCATTTGTTTCTGGCCGCGAACGTCAATGGTTTTTGACTGCTGAACATGAGACTACGATCTTTTTTGGCGGAGCTATGCACGTGTGCATCAATTGGCAAACTTAGGATCGCAATAACTCTATTTATAGCTCTCTTTTTGCCGCACAACCCTTGTGGCCTTCTAGCCGTCTGCGTGTCAAGCTGATTTTTATGGTTTTCTCCACAACGTTTCTCATCGCGACCACTGCCTTAGAGTGCATTCCATCTTCGTCGTTCTGGCAACAAACATAGACTAGAATTTGGGATGTAGAGGTTTCCTCTGACGCTGAACTTGCTGGTAATGTTGTTCTAGCAAAAAATCTGAATTTGAAGCTTATTTATTTCTATGATACGCAGTCGTCTCATTTTTCTTATCACCACTCATTGTGAGCATCAGTTTTTGACTAGCGCACAATGTAAACGACCCAGCTACCCACTTCCAGCCTATGCTCGCAGTTACAAAGTGTGCACAGTTATGTAGTTATTTAATCCAAATCGAACAATATCACAAGAAAATTGGAATCCTGACTTACTTTTCATCCCACGTAGTTGATCCCGTGTCATAGGGAATGTATTCATCAACAGTTGCGGTTGGCGAGTCCGTGCGTGGTTCAGGTGAGTAACTGCTTGATGCATGTGAGTATGGAGACGAGTTCAAACCTTCTTCTGCGTTCCCGAAGCCTCTGATTGTGCTCACACCTGCAACTGCAACGAACAATTTCAAGTGTATCTTCCGTTCCACGCTAGTTCTTATCTTGTCTATGGATGAAAGTGGATGTTGCACTCAGGATCAAGTGGTTGCTGTCCAGCGGCGGGACAAGCAGGGAACGAGAAAATTTCGAAAGGAAATTTTGAATTTTTTGAGAGGGGCAAAAAATTTCGGTTAGAAATGGAAATCACTGTTAAGGCTCGTTATTACGATGAGCACGGTAATAAAATTCACACGAAATTTGGAAAAATAATGTAAAAGCTAGCTAATTTTCAGTTTTTTTTTGAGTTTTAATCCCGAAATTGTCGCAGAGAATTCATCTAAAAGAGGAACGTAAAACTTCAATATTCTACCGAAATTCCGGTCACAAAGAGAAAAAGCGTAGCTTTATAGAGGTTCGGTGCAACGGTCTACCTGACCCCGGTTGCACCGAAGCGTGTTTAAAATACAGGTATAGTCTATTCTACCAAAATGCATACATCTACAAATGAAGCAGAAGCGGTCGTTTGGAGATCAATTTGCATCAATCTCATTGCAAATCAACCTCTATCGCTCAACCGGTGGCGAGCGTGTGGCATTGAGTTTTGTGCATATTGATCTTCAACCGACCGCTTCGGCTTCGTCGGCCCAAGATGTGGCCATGTGCTATTGATGCTTATCGATCTTTAACAGACCGCTTTTTCCATTAACATGGAAATTTAAGACTTTCGGTTGACTACACTGTAGATAATTTATTCTGATAACTTTTTTTACTGAGGAACTTATAGGACTTTTTTTCTGAATCGATCCGACAACTATACATTTACCCGCTCTTATCTGAACGAAATCTGATCCGCAGTTGCTGACAATCGCTGTTGCAGCAAAAAAAAGATAATCGTGCTGGGAACCTCAGGACCCAGCGCGATTTTGATTGCATTACGGGTCGCAACAGCTGTGGAAGTCACCTCCCAGGGCCGGCATTGGAATGCCGAATTCGTGTATTACGAGGCGCCTTTTATACAGACTGTGCACGTCATAAGCACGTTACGACGTGATCATTCGTGATCACCATCAATTGTCATCCAACCGACTTGATTGAAGATGGCGTGTCGTATTTTGTGAGCAGCCGTGGCGTGTTTTGTGGCGCGCGGGCGAGCAAATATCCGCGTTGCGCGTGCGTCGCATAAAGCATGGTTCGCCGCTTGCCGGTATCCTTAAAATGCGAGGCGCGGACCATCCTTTTCTGCTCAAAGGGGCGCGGGCGATCACCATGAGTGCCTGAGTGTGGAGCGGAGGTTACGTCAATGGTATACTTTGTCGCTGTCATGAGCGACAGTCATAACAATCAGCACAGATCGTGGCGGGATTAGCATAGGAGTAATCGCACCGGCAGTCATAAGAACAGTTGTCGCGTGTCCGTCGCAGCGGCGTGTCGGGCTGGCATACTGCAAATGTGCCGCTACCGGCTTGAAACTATTTGGGGGGGGGGAAGCATTCAAGAAAATGAAATGATTATCGATCCATGAAAATGAAAATTGGCACTATCCTAGACCCTCAGGATTCAAGTCAGAAATGAAGCGATCCACCGATCGGTAACGCTACCAAACGAAATATTTCTATAGTTTTCTCAATATCAACAATGCTTTACACCAATATCAAGCATTTTTATAAGGTTTTTCGTTCATTTATATGAGTAAATCTTGGGTGCCCCCCCGTCTAGAATAGAGCATGAAAATTTAACCTGATATCATATGCCTGATAGCGCTATCAGTCAATCTTTTTCTGGAGACTCCATGGAAATACTTCGACTTCTGAAAGCGGCATCATTCTTTTGCCAAATGAATCCTGAGTGCCCCCCCCCCCAAATAGTCTCTTACCCCCACCGCGATTTCAGTTGCCCAACGAACACGCTTTAAAATCTGACTTGGCGTGGAAGATCAGTTACCTGGGAGATTTTCTCTTTCGATCCAGAAAGGGAAGGAAACCCCGGGCGCTTGATAAGTTTTGGTGTGCAAAAAAGACGTCACCGCGGGCTAAAGGCACAGTGCGACCTCTGAATCGTTTTTCTGCTTCTCTGCCTATCTTGTAAACAGTTCCACGCTGGCTTCAATGATGTGTTAGGAATTGTACAACACCCCCTAAGAACGGAGTTCTGCCCCCCAAAATTTTGGGGGCGAAACCACGGTGAACGAGTTGTCCGAGGCTTGCAACTTCCGTCATTTGCAACCGATGTATGCGAGCCGACCTGAGCAAAGAGAGTAGTTGAGAATGAAGGGCCGCCGCACGCGGTGACTATGGGTATTCATATTCGATACCAATCGTCACCGCGTGCGGCGGCCCATTCCCCCTCTGGTGACCATCGTCTCACTACTCACAGAAACGTTTACTATCTGCTGTTAATTTCAACTTCTTCCTTCTATTCCCTGCTGGTTCGTTTGCTGGCCTGCTGTAGGATCGTCAAGTGGTGCTCATTCTTCCTTTGCGAGTGTGCTGGTTCTACTTTCTGCGTTTCCCCCGGCGGCAGGGATCTTATACATATATCTTGATCTTCTCGTGCCGCCCTGAAAGGTTTACCTCTTTCGGTGGTCCTATTTCGTTCGATCAAATTTTCTTCGTGCTACTGGTACTTCTTTTCGGTTCATAATGTCTGCGTTGCCGATTATCGACGTTGATGCCGTATCGCGTCTGATCGATCGGGTGGTAAATGACGTCTCCTTGCCGGATCATCTCAGGGATTTATTGCTCTATTTATGTGATTGAAAAGCGCAACTCGACATCATACTAGATGGGAATCGTGTATTAGAGAACAAGGTGAAATAACTGGAAATTGAGAATTCTAGTTTGAAATGTCATCATAATTGTTGCCTTTCTTTTGGGATGGTCTCGGAACTTGGGAGTGACGATGTCGCTGGTATTCGCACAAATTGTGGTTCCTTGGTCGCCAAATCGTCTGCTCCTAATTTTGAGGCCTACCATGAAGCAGAGCGTCGTCGATCCATTGTTATTCGCGGAATTCCTGAGCAAAAACGCTGGTCTGTGACTGATCGTGTGCTTTATGACTTCTCTAGTGTTCGCAATGTCCTTCATTTCCTGAATATCCAATGCAATCCTGTTACAGTGTATAGGTTGGGTAAGCCTGAGCCATGGAGAACTCGACTTCTTAAAGTTGTTCTCCCAGCTTCTGTTTTCCAGAAAATGGCTACCCGAAGAGCTTCTAGGCCTCGCTCCTTTTACGGTGGGAGGGTCTTTCTGAGGGAGTCCCTCCCGGTCGCTCAATTGAAGCGAGGTAAGGTAGCTCTGGCGCCCTCTACTGTGGTTAATCAGCCTCTTGGCGCAGGGGATGGTGACTGCTCCTCCTTTGCGAGGGAGGGTGGGTTGCCGTTTGTCCTTCAACAGGAAGTCCTACCCTCTGAGGTTCCGATAGCTCTCAAAACTCTTTGAAATGAATACGCCTCCTTCTTTCTTGAAAAAAGTTTCTGTTTTTTTTTTGTAATGTTAGATCCCTTTTCAAGGAATGGGAGCCGTATAGATTCAGTTCTTGGCCAGTTGTACGATATATATGTTTTTTCTGAAACGTGGTTGAAATCTTCTCATGCTCTATCCACCATTCTGTGTTGTTTATACAGTGACTTCCATGCGATTCGTTGCGACCGTGTTCGAAAACAAGGTGGTGGGGTGATCATTCTTATTAAAAACAATTTTGGATATTCTGAGGTCTTCTCTGAGTCAGTTCCCGATTCCTATGAAGTACTGGCGATTGACGTTTTTTTGACTACTACAGGGCGAGATTCATTGCCGTGTATCGGGCTCCGAATTGCGTAGCAGCTTCCAATGATAGATTGTCTAATGCCATTAGTGATTTGATTATTTGCGATCATCCTTCAGTAATCATTGGTGATTTCAATTACCCCGACGTCAATTGGATGGATACCTCTGTGACCCTATCTTCCTTATCGAGAACTTTTATTAATATGGCTGACACGCACGATCTCAAGCAACTCGTTCGGCAACCAACGAGGGGCGACAACACTCTTGATCCCGTATTGACTAATGACGACACTTTGATTGACAGTCCCTGTGTTCTACCTCCAGTCGGCACTAGTGACCACAATAGCTTGCAGTTTCAGATGTCTTGTACTTTTTTGGAACAAAATTTTACATTCTTTCGCCACTTTGTTGTTTGTAATTATGAGGAATTATGCTCATATTTGTCAACGGTTGATTGGAGGCACTCTTTTGAATCCGCTGGGTCTCTTAACGATATATATTAAATGTTCATTGCGATTTTGTAGCATGGTATTGAGATGTTTGTTCCTATTAAACGAGTTTGTGCTTCACGCTCATGTTTGCCGCCTTATCTTCGAAACATGTTGGAACATAGGAGTTGTTTGTTCAAGTTGGCAAGCACTTCTCATTTGGAGGGTGACTGGTCGAGATTCAGACAGTGTTCCTGCAAATTCGAGGCCTTTTTGAAGAAATTTAATAGGAATCTTGAGAAGAGGATTATTTTGGGGAATAAAAATGGATTTTTCAAATTCTTGAATGAAAAACTCAAGCCATCTTGCAGAATTCAATGTTTGGAAAAATCAGGTAATGTAGTCGTTTCGGACGTGGATGAGGCCAACTTGCTTGCGGACAAGTTTGGTGAAGTTTTCACAGATGGATGCAGTCAACTACCCGCATTTGACTCAGGTGTCGAGTTTCTGATGACCAGCTTTCCAGGTTTCGATGGTGCCTCGTTGTATAAACTTTTGGTGGATTTGCCTTCATCCCTTTCGCTTACTCCCGATTTTGTGCCTGCTGTTTTCGTCAAAAACATTGCCCATATTATTTCCGGTCCTTTATCCTATATTTTCAATCAATCGTTTTGCCATTCTGAGATTCCTCTCAAATGGAAGCATTCTTTCGTTACACCCCTTTTTAAAAAAGAGCCAGCTTGTTCAGTTGACAATTACAGACCAATTAGCATCACCCGTTTTTCTGTAGAATTTTTGAAAAAATAGTGAAAAGACATTTTATGGACCACCTAGAACGGAACGACATTATTCCCGCCAACCAGCATGGCTTTGTGCCAGGAAAGTCCGCGGAAACGAACCTTCTCGAATGTATAAATGACTGGAGTCAGTACATGGATGCAAGGAAAGCCGGTGATGTCGTCTATTTTGATTTTTCCAAAGCGTTCGATAAGGTGGATCACTCTATGCTGTTGCATATGGTCACGTTCTTGAGGTTTCATCCATTGGTGGTCAGTTGGTTGAGGGAGTATCTTTCCGAGAGAACTTTTCAAGTAAAAATCGGGGATAGCTTCTCTTCTAGTAGACCAGTAATCAGTGGCGTTCCTCAGGGTGGAGTCCTTTATCCTATCCTGTTTGCGCTGTACTCAGCTGAGCTTCCTAGTATTTTGGAACTGTGTGGCGTCGAATGCAAACAATGTGCCGACGGTTTTAAAATTTATCGGGTATTGGAAAGTGATGAGGATCACGATAAAGTTCAAGCTGCCTTGGATGGTATTTTGAATTGGTCTAATACTTGGAAATTACCTTTAGCTCCTGAGAAAACCGTTTGCATGAGAATCGGTGGGTACTCTGTTCCCTCCACCTCTAGGCTTGGTAGCCATGTTCTGGGCTTTGTCTCCAGTGTCAAAGACCTTGGTTTTCATTATACCGACAGACTAGATTTCTCTGAGCACTGGAAATTTTTGCATAAGAAAGCTATGTCACGTACCTTCCAAATTTTTAAGGGTTTGACGTTACCGGACGAGTTTCTGCTCGTTAGAGCCTACAGGACATACGTTAGGCCTATTGTGGAATGTGGGAGCTCAGTCTTTTGTCCGACTAGAAAGAAAGATATTGATTTGCTAGAGAAGGTACAAGATAATTTTAACCGAAGGACATTCTTTAGAGCGTTTTCTTGCTCCTTTCGAAGCTTGCCCAGTTCTAAAACTTGGAATCAGAAGATCAAACTGCACACTCTTCAGTCTCGTCGTCAACTAAGTGACGCTAGTATGGTTTTCAAAATACTCTCTGGTATTATAAAGACTAGATCGTCGAAGTTCTATCGGTTGGGAAAACGGATAAGCTCACTCGAAATCTCTTTTGGTACTCCTAAAGATCAAACTGGCTTCCTCCTATACCCGGCTTATTCGGAGGAATTGAGAGCTCGCATTGGGGAGGTTTTATATAGGGTGGGTCTACTTCACAACTATGTAGAAATCTCAGATTTTGTCCCTAAGCTTAGACTGTGCCTTTAACGGGACTGAATTCTCCCACAAGGTGTTCTTGCGAGGCTTCTTCTCGAAAGGAACTACTTAACCAACCCTTTGTCGCTGTGAGCCCATCTTCTGAAACGTCGAAGCAGAGAACAATGATTGACAGAGCAGCGAGGATGGCCGCATACTTCATTGACCGAATAAGAATGCTACCCTCCAATGCATCTGCTGAAGCTATCCTTAATCTCTTCATACATATACACGCACTCGAACACTCCCGGTTGTCATTTCGGCGCCAGTAGGTCGTCTTCCCACGAATACATGCCGAAACATAGCGGTTGATTGGAGGAGGATAACAGCATACACGACTGGCTACGGCTTCAGTACCAACTTGATATGTTCCGCTGGACACGCATGGTTGCGCGCCAGAAATTTGCCTTCGTGATGCTGGCAGAAGTGGGCTAGCGTATACATTGGATCCGAATCAAAAACTTTCGGATACTCGGATTCCGGATAACTGAAAATTGAAAGGTCGCGGATATCCCACTCAAACGGATAGATTCAAAATAACAGCATCGGATAATCCGAGTCATTCGGATAGAGGATAAACGGATAGTCTTATCATCTCGGTTAAATCCGAAAATTACGTTTCTTCGATCATTCGGATTTTGGATCACTCGGATTTTGACCTTCTTTTTGGTGAGTCGGAATCCGAATATCCGCGTCGGATATCTGGTCGGATACAAGTTGGTATAATGAATTCTGAAGAAAATTTTCAAGAGAAAAAAAGGTGTTCTACCGTTCCACTATAGAACAATTCATTAATTATCATCTTTATATCTAAATAATTGCAAGTCAATACTTTGAAAAAATTGTGTTTACTCTTCACAGTATCTCAGAGAGAGAGAGAGAGAGAGAGAGAGAGAGAGAGAGTAATGTTAAAGCATTAGTTAAAGGCAGTGTTCACGACGATCTTCAATTTTGAGATATTTCGCTATATTGATTAAGTGGCCCCCGGGTAGGACTAAAATGACGTAGAAATTGAGAAAAACGCACAAGAAGTACACGGAATCCTTAAAGGCAGCATACACGCTCGTAAACGTGGTTGGGATAACAAAGTGACTCGAACCGTAGGCTTACAACATAATTTTTTTCATTTTGAAGTGTCAAAAATGACCCACAATGCCGCTACATAAGTCAGAAGTTAGCCCCGCACCGTATTTTCACACCCCTTGTATTTGCCCTTTTCCTGCAACGCAGGGTTGCTGAGCCATCTTCGCCGTCAGTGACGTGTCTGGTTCACTTGTTAAGCGACCTACAAGCAGTACCGACGGTGGATATGACCCAACAACCTCGCGTTGCAGGAAAAGGGCAAATACAAGGGGCGTGAAAATACGGGCGGGGCCAATTTCTAACTCATGTAGCGGCATTGTGGGTCGTTTTTGACACTTAAATATGCGTAGGCGTTGTAATCTGGGTCATACGATTCTATTTCCGTAGTTATCTCAATCACGTTCACAAGCGTGAATGCTGCTTTTAAAGGCAGCATACACGCTCGTAAGCATAGTCGAGATAACAGCATAGATCGGTCCGCACGGCCCGTGCTATGTCGTCAACGACGTTTGAAGCGCTGAAAACTGTCCAGGATGACAGTATTTGACAATGTTTGAGCAATCTTGCCTTCCACGCCCGTATTTTCACACCCCTTTGAGTAACAGAATGAGAATCGATACTTGTGATAACGTGTGATAATTGAGAGTGATAGCACTACCAAATGGGAGTGCACGAGAGAAATAGCTTGGTTTACTTGAGTATAACATGTCTGCATACCTAATGACTCTCGTCCACTTTCGAGAATGCCGCTCTACTTTCGCTGACCTCTTGAAATGGAGGATTTTATCAGTGCACAAACATGTTATACTCAAGTAAACCAAGCTATTTCTCTCGTGCACTCCCATTTGATAGTGCTATTACTCTCAATTATCACACGTTTTCACAAGTATCAATTCTCATTCTGTTACTCAAAGGGGTGTGAAAATACGGGCGTGGAAGGCAAGATTGCTCAAACATTGTCAAATACTGTCATCTTGGACAGTTTTCAGCGCTTTAAACGTCGTTGACGACATAGTACGGGCCGTGCGGACCTATCTATGCTGTTATCTCGACTATGCTTACGAGCGTGTATGCTGCCTTTAAGTATCAGCCCGCCTTTTAAGTATCACAGGGAGTGTTTGTTGTGACAATGAAATCTTTAGTGGACCCGTCCTTTGCTATTCTCCACTCTCTATTGCTCCGTTCCTTCCTTAGGAACTTAACTAGTCCTGCTTTGCATGAAATATTCTTCTATTTTCGGTTGACCCAATTTTACACCGGTGACAACCACCGAGAACATATTCATACTACTGGCCACCTAGTCCTTGTCATAGAATATTGACACTGAAATACGACGTTTTAATGCGTTTCTCGCCGTTTCTCCGTAATTTTGGTAACACTTTAAGGCAAATGCATAGCTTTATGTGGAGAACTCGGGGACGAAAATCATCGTGAACACTGCCTTTAAACGAGCATCATGAAAACGCGAAATACCGGACCGGGCATATTGCCAGTGCGGTATGATACCAAGGCATTACCCATTGATTCGACGTGATCAACGTCGAAGCGGTAATATCAACCATGGGTTGGTCATATCAATCAGCAGCCGACAACTCGGGTTTTCCTCCTGTGAGGAACGGTGGTGCACCATCCAAATAGGGACAAAATTGATTTCCACCCCCGAAGTACCCTATACACGTCGATATGACCAACCCACCCGTTGATCACGTCGAATGAATGGCTAGTGCCATGGTATCATGCCGCACTGGCAATATGCCCGGTCCGGCGTTTCTCCTCCAGTCGAGCATCATGTATATCAATCCTCCACAATGAATTAATGAACACCCGCGAATTCCTGTCTAAACCTCTTCGAACAGGCTTGCACGTTCGATCAATACTCAAGGTTTTTAGTAGCCAATCGTAACCTCAATGCCCCATACTCGCACAAACAAATCAAACGAATAGGATCAATGCCAATTAGGTGCAAAATCTGCGTTGACGATGCGCAGAAAATGCACCACAATTTTTGCAATATGCGTCATTTGGATGCCTGCAGTGCACAGGCTATAAAACGGCCAAATCCACATAGTTCCTACGCGTGCTGGTGCGGAGCGGAGGCTAGAGACAGTGAGAGAGCGGAGGGCGAATAGAGACCCAGGCGTCGCGCGCGCCGCTCGCGCCTCGAATGATGTGAATTACGCCGTTTTATAGTGGGTAATTACTGTCGTTCTCGGGACCGAATTCCTGTGCGCAATTGCGAACTATGGCTGTTGCGTCACATGACACAATGGAAATCGTGCTGGGACCACTTGGTCTCAGCACACTTGAGCTTTGTCCCAGCGCGATTGTCATCGTTTCGTATGATGCGACAGCCTGAGTCCGCAATTCCAGACCGTATTTGGCTCCGACAACGACAATATGCATCTGCACGTCTACAGTAGAATGGAAAGTCGAGTTGTGACATCAGATACACTTTTTTGAGTAACAGAACATGCCAAAACTAACAGTATCCGACTCAATATCCGATCCGAATCATGACATATTTCGGATACTCGGCATCCGAATCATTGTACGACTCATGGCACATTTCGGTGATTCAGATTTTGAATCACTCGAATTTTCAAGTTTTTTCGGTGAATCGGATTTCGATGCCCGTAGTAAAGCCGGCGAAAATATCAGTTTAGCCTAACTGAATCCATGTGCTGAAAAGAATTCAGACGAGCGGCACATATTTCAGGCGGATAGCGACCTAGGCTAAGTAATGAAAGTCAGCAACAAACAAGATAAGCTGAATCACTCAGTCAGATCTGACTGACTTCTTGGCTAGAGAGGAGAGAAACAGGGTTCCAGATCAGGAGTGCGCTCGAGACTTTTTTATGAAGCAACGGAGTTACCTAAATAATTCAGCAGAGATATCGGCTTATCACTGAGTCAATATCAATATCAGCTTTCATGAAACAAACAGCATTTCATTCGTTGAGAAATGGAGCGTGGTAAACCCCGATTAGTGAACGAGCACGTAGAGAATAATGGCCGATTGTTCTTATCATAACAGGTATGTATCATCATGTTCTCATCATCATGGATTTACAGGACCGACCCCTTGAATGCAATCTACCGCTCGACGCAATGTCGGACTCGTCTGAGCCCTGTCTGAATCTCTTCGGGCTCGTCTTGTCACCTATTCAGATGATCCTGACTGGGTGGTGGGTTTACTACGGGCCTGAATCATGAGAATTTCGGTTCATTCAGATGTGGAAGTACCCATAGGCTTTCCGTCACAAACGTGGTATCCCTTGTAAGTCGCTGCGACTTATCATTGGAAAAACATTGGTTATTGATTTTTTTCTGGTTTTAGCCAATTTTTCAAAAAACGGAAACAGAAAACAGAAGGGCCAAAATGGCCAGAAAACGGAAATCAGAAAATTCCGCACACCCCTGCCCGGAATGCTGCAAAGAACCCGGCATCAGGTCAACGCTGGCACGACGGACGCGCTTCGTTTGATCTCCTGCTACACTAAATCCTTCGCTATGTATATATCTTTCGATATTCGATATCTAGCACGCGAGCCTATACTTTGGATCCGATTCACTCATTTTGGACTGAGGATAAGATGTGTTCCAAAAGGACGTGCTGGTTGACGGTCATGATGTAGAACTGTTTATAAGATTCTTTCTACCGATATGCCAGAATGAACTCGTAGCGAATGGCATTGTTAGCAAGTTTAACGCCGAGTCTGCCATTTTCTTGATTGATCTACAATTCTTTACAATTCCGGATGCTCTGCCAAATTTTCGCGACTTGCTTCCACCAAAATCACTTCAAATCCATGTACAGGTGAATCTGAAGTGTGAAATCGTCATGCTATAATTTCACCTCAGTGCTGAAAATGTATTGCGAGAAACTAAGATTGAAGAGCGGTTGTCGCGTATCACGCCATAATAGCACGCCCCACGCTACAATCGCCTTTAGATAACTTCACCACATTCTCACCAACCCCTAGTTTGCTGACGTACTACCTTACGGATGCGTGCTCTGAGAGTTTTGGCCAATCAATAGCCGATGAATGGCCACAAAATGCCTGATTTCCGAGTAGTAGCGGAGAATTAGTCGAAAAATAGCTGGTTGCCGCGAAATACTCTGAGAATTTCCGCCGCGACTCTCCCGCGACTGCCTCGCGACTCCTCCGGCTCGGTGCCTGCCGGCGCCGAGCCGGGGCAGTTGCGAAGGAGACGCGGGTGAGATGCGGGGCAGGCGTGGAGGAGATACGGGAGAGACGCGGGGGAGTTGCGGGGAGAACGCGGAGGAGACGGGGAAAGATGCAGGGAGAACGCGGAGGAGACGCGGGGAAAACGCGGAGGAGATGCGGGGCAGTTGGGGGGGGGGAGAGACGCGGAGATGATGCGGGGTTATCACTGGAGGTCTAGGGTTTAGCAAGCGGTTCTCATCTAGACCTCTTGTTGGCAGTGTATTTGTCGCCAATTTTCTCGCAATCGACCCATCACGCCAGCGTTCACTGCATTTGTGATAGGTGGTCATCTGCGAGAGAAAAAATCTACTACCAACAAGAGGTCTAAATGAGAGCGGCTTCTCAAACCTTGGACTCCGCTGCAACTAACCCGCGACTTATCCCCACTGGGTCCGCATGCATCGAGCAGCACAGTGTCGTGGTAGGACCGCGGTAAAGTTGTGGCTCACGACTCGTTCGAGTACAGGGACGACATAAAGGCAATGCACACGATAAACGTGTTCTAGTTTTCGGTGTTTTTGTGTAGGCCGGTTGGTTTTCTCCTGAAGCGGTCATTCCTCATCTTTACCGAAACTTGCCGTCCTAGTAGTCAGCTGTGTCCATTTGTCACGGTCCTCAGCCACAATTTGAGCACAATCCATCCCACTCCCTGCGAAGTAAAAAATCGCGCCTGAAATGCCTTTCAATGCCGAGTGATCTGAAATCCTCCTTCACCACATCCGTCCTAAACTTTCGCCTATGTCCAGGCGGCCGTTTCCAGACAGAACTCGGAAGCATCCTTAGAGTGTGGTGAACGAGGCGATCTGGCGGTCTTCTTAAAATATGCCCCAACAGACGAAGACGACGTTCCGTTGCCGCTTGATATGGCATTGGGAGCAGGGATGAGCGGAATAAAAATTCAAAATTTCGGAAATCGGTTTTCGGGTTTCGGAACACAAATTTTTTTCTCGGCTTTCGAAAATCGGGTGCGAAACGCCCAAAAATGCGCGGAACTTCGGTTTTCGGAGCGCGAAACGCGGAAACTTTCAAAAATCTCAGACTTCCCTAGTGTCTAATTGTCAGAAGCACATTTGGTTAAAGGAATTAATATTTTGAAGAGATTCTGTCCTAATGATTTACCAACTATGCAACTTCAGTAGAACATCTGGATACATACAGAAATCGATCCCGAAAAATGCACAGATTTATGTGCTATACTTCATATTATCCCCTAGAGAAAGGAAACGCCGTTGTCAGAACCAACGTGTGAGACCGAACAGTAGAGAATTTTCAATAGTTTAGCTATCTCGCAAAAGTAATGGTTTGCTGATGTCATATTTACGAGAAAGTTGAGATCAAAGGAGTCAGAAAATGTCCTGCGGTTTCCCAGCTCCACTAGTGTTGACTGCCGTACAATAACCTTTAAAATGTTTTACTACATACAGTACCCCGCTAAGTTTTGTAAAAACGGGGAGCATTTCCCAAAATTTGCAAAAAAAAAACCTCCGATGCATGTAACTTTTTGAACGAAGACGTTTCAGAAAACGCTATCATATTCACAGCTCGGAATTCTACCCAATATATTGCTTTGTGGACCGAAGTTTACTGCAATCGCTTTGTTGTTGAGTAAAATTGCTTTTGCGGTCGTTTCTCAGAAACGTCGCGTGCGGTAAAGTGCTGCGTAACTCTGAGTAGTAATTGCACAAGTAATAGGAGATCAATCTCTGTGTTTTCTCCGTAAAAAAGATGAAGGTGGAGCAATCTTAAGACCTGCGCAAGTTGAATTTTCGAACTCCTTCATTTATCGGTCTGGGGCTTTCGCTACAAAAGTCAGATTATTCAAGAAGCTTCCGAGCGTGTTTAATGAAGAATTTTGAATACTAAACCTGCACAAATCTCGAGATTACCCCCCTTTCATATAACTCACAAAGAATACATAGAGATTGCTCTTATATTACTTGTACAATTACTACTCAAAGTTTCGCCGCGCGCGACGCTTTTGAGAAACGATTACAAAAACAATTTCACTCGAGAACAAAACGATTTTAGGGAACTTTAGCCCAAAATGCATATTATTATGTAGGATTTTGAGCTGTGAATATGATGGCGTTTTCAGAATCCAAAAACGTCTTTATTCAAAAAAGTTATAAGCATCGGACGTTTTTTGCCTTTTTCTTGCCAAGTTTCGCTAGTGCTCCCCGTTTTTACAAAACTTCGCGCGGGTATTGTACTTTCATAGCACCTTTGATTTTGTTTTATTAAGTGCAGCGGAGAAGCTTGTAAAATCCTATCTTTCGTCTTTTACTTTCGACAAACGATCGATGATTGAACATCAAATCGTGTTTTTGATATTTCACTACATTTCCCAGTTGGCTTGTTACTTCAGGTTATCGTGGGCCAGAATGGTTTGTAAAATATTTCAAGACATTTTTTGACTTCCTTGACTTAATTTTTCGCAAATATGACATTGCCAAATCACTACTTTCGCCAGAGGGCCGAAACCCTAGAAAATCACAGTATTTTTCTAGAAGAACCCCTTTCTGGCTTGACTTTTGCTGAGAGATCCAAATTTGAAAGAGTCGAAACCTCTGACAGCTTTTGCCTTCGGTGAGTCTTGGAGCGCAAAACTGTTTCAAAAAAGGCACAATCCCGGGCGAAATCCTATCAGTGACGGTGCTGGTTTTCATTAGTTTCCATTTTTACGGGCGACGGAGCGTCGGGTGGCTCATAATAACGTGCTTATATGTTTCTGAATGTCTTCGACCTCAACTTTGAAGTGCCGCTAAATTTGAGCTATCAACTATCGATAGAAGATTTGATGTAATGTCAAAACATTCAAATCAGTTCAGAGAAATCATCTGGGAAATTTTCAATAAGAACGAAGTCGCGATATTTTGTTCCGCATTTTCCGCGTTCCGCAGCACTTTCTGCGGTTTTCGGAAGGTGGAACGCGGAAGGTCAAAAACGCGCGAAACTGCGGGTTTCGGAACGCGAAACGCGGAATTCCGCTCATCCCTGATTGGGAGATGTTGCCAACTCCCTCGTGTCAAACGTTGATGTAGGGCGTCAATCTCGATGTAGAGATCTTTGTTGTGGCACATCCGCAGCCAGAAATATCTAAGCAGACGTCTAAACAGCTTCCTCCCCGTGCAATCCAACCTTTCCAACTGCGTCTTCGGTGCTGCCCACGTCTCCGATCCGTACATCATGATAGGGTGAATAGCGGATGGGTACACGCGCAACTTAACTTCCTTCGCGATGGGGGTAGACCACAAACTCTTGGTTAGAGAATTGAATGCACCGTAGCTTCCGCACATCGTTGTTGAATATCCGCTGCATAACTACCATCGTTCTTCAGCAAACAGTCCAAATAACAGAAACCGTTTACCAGTTCGATACATTGTCCGTCCATACAAACTCCCGTTGAAGGACGAAGACGATGTCCATAGGCTGCGGCATACTTCGAAACGAGATTCACAATCCTATGCAGTTTTGCGTTGTTTTCAGCGAATAACACGATGTCGTCGGCGTACTCCAGGTCAACAAGGGAGCGTCCTGATGGTGTTAGAATCATGTCCGCAGGAAACTGTTCTACAACTCTACGCATGATGTCATCAACGGTGAAGTTGAATAGGAAAGGTCCTGCTACAGCTTCTTGCCTTACTTCTGTTCTCACCTCGAAAGCTGACGTAAACCCGACAGGCGTACGACTTGCTGCTGTTGTTCCTTTGTTCGTGTCCTTGATTAACCGAACATACTTTTCCGGGACTCCATCTGCTTGCAGAGCGTTGGGCAATCGATCACGATGAGGAGAATCGCACTCGGCTTCAAAGTCCAAAAAAGCAAACTGTAAGGCCCCCGCCAGACTTCGCCGGAAAACCTGCTGAGTCCGAATGAGTCTGGGGTGGAAAAACCTGCTGAGTCCTACTGAGTCCGGTTGCCCCCAGCGCAATCGATAGTCAGCGGCAGCAGTAGGTGGGGCAGAGCGCAAACGACGAGAGTCGAGATGCGACGGGACTTGGCAGGTCGCAGTCGGCCAAAAAAAATGCACCCGAATCACGTGACAAACACCTATATCGACCGGGTGGGGTGAGGATGATTTCGGTGGGACTCAGTGGGACTCAATCGGTGCATTGGCCCCGCCCTTGTACGCATGAGAACCATCAGTATCGACCGGGGGGATTGCGGTGGGCATCAGACGGTCGCAGTCGGACTCAGTGGGTTGATTTTTTTGCACCCGTTTCCCACGAATTCGGTGCGTATCGACCCGGTGGGACTCAGTAGATCCACCGACTATGACGGGGGCCTAATGGCTTCGAACACCGCTGCCACGATTCAATTACTCTTATCACGACGAACACTTGGTCGATGGTCGATCTTCCAGGTCGAAAACCGGCTTGCTCATCTCTGGTCGTTCCTTCACGATGTCTGATAAGTCGCTCGACAATGATCCGTTCTAAAACCTTGTACATGACACGAAGTAGAGAGATTCCTCTGTAGTTCTTGGGATCCGTGACGGATAGCTTCTTATGAACAGGTACGATGATCGCATGCCTCCACGAATCGGGTATCCTTTCGCTCATCCATATGGTACGGATAGTGTTGGTCGTTTCACGAATCCCAGACGGAGGGAGAGCTTTCAGCATTTCAGCAGTTATGTTGCGATCTCCACCTGCCTTCAATTCTTCATTTCCCGGACACAATTCGAAACTTCAGCCTCAGTCAGCGGTTCCTCCCTGACTTCGTAAAGTTCTCTCTGAACATGCGGGAGCTTAGGTACTGATAGAGCTGGACGTTCGCTAGTGAACTGAAGTTATCCTCTTTCATATTATCAGCGTCTCATCACCAACTGCGGATCCGTCTGCAGTATTTAGCACAGGCGAATATCTCTTCATCTTGCCGCCATACTGTCGCTACAACGAGTAGGCTTTTTTCAAATTCTTCTCCTCCCAAGCCTTCTCCAACTCCACAGCTCTACACGTCCACTCCCGTTCGCGATCGCCTTGAAGCTGCGGACGCAACCTCCTCCTCAGACGCTTCTCCTCCACGAAGTTTCCTGCCGTTCGGAGAGCACTCACCTTGTTGTATGGTTTCCGCTTTCGATTTAGTTTGAACCATGGACCAGGCGGCTGGACGTGCGGGGTTGACGGCCTTACTGGAGAATGGGGTTTCGATTCGCGCGAAGTGATCTACCGTCGCAGCCCCGTTCATTTATCAGACTAAAATTCTTGCGCGAACTCTAAGTAGATGATGTTTCCGCTAAGACCTAGGCGTACTTCTTTTCAAGCTGTACAACCGGGAATGCCTGTCTAGAAGCGTCCTGGATGCAGTTGACCAACGAATCCGCGTTGCAAAGTTTTTTCTTTGCCCGTATCTTTGCCTATCGCTGAGCGATTAGGAGTGTACCATTCCAATCAAAGTCAATGACTCTACTCACCCTCCTCTAAGAGGGATATGAAGGCACAGATCGTTGCGGCGATCTAGTCACTCTGCGGAGTGTGCGAGAGATTCTGAGTCGATGGAGATAATTATACCCTCTGGAAATCTGAGTCGAGAACTAATTACAGTCCCGCTAATTGATTTTATCCTAATGTTGCGCACACCACTCAAATTGGTTCACACGAAGGGTTAAAGGCACAGAAAACCCAAATAACTATTTTTCAAATTTAAGCTTATCTTGGAGTGAATCACACGCTAATCACGATGATATCCCTAAAATCGCAGAAATGCCTTGAAATTCAAACATACATTGAGCGGTCATCGAGTTCTATATTCAAGAATGTGGTGTTGTCGTGGTGGTGCGCGAAGGGGGTCGGGCCAATCGTGGTCCCTTATATCTCGCTTGTTTGGAGGAATTGAGATTTCGCGCTTGACACGTGTTATACAAGAGAGGTCTACTACACAATCAAATGAAAATCACAAAATTCATGGCTGATGGATGGGAGGGCGCCGCATCGATTCCAAATGTGGTGGGAGGGGCGCATCTCACGGACCGAGCACACAGCTACCCTTTACCCTGGTTCGATTAGCCAAACATATTTAAGCTCTTGACTCAAGAAAGTTCAACTAAAAAACCGAACAGAAAGCATGTACATGAACATATGAGAATTACGGTTTTTTTTTTATTATAGAGAACGCAATCAAATTCCTAATATTTGCCACATCTTTAATCAAGAAAAGCTCTAACGGGTTGTCTCCAAGGCAAGTCATTGGCTGAAAAGGCGGCAACGCTGCACAGAAACAATACTTTCTCTGGGTTTGGCGCTGAAATATTTATTATCAGATTTCTCAGCTATGCACCTGGAATTCAAAAAGAACGTTTTATTGTATTACGTTCCTAATCTTTTTGCGATTTTTAGATCCAAGTTGCGTGAAACATTGTAAAAAAACCGTAAGAAGCAATTACGTATAAATGTTGGTAAACACAAAAATTGTACGAAATTTCAATTTACTGGGAATATTTGAACCATTGCGGGACGGAAAAAAGTTTCGAGATTTTTTGAAAAAAGTTGGGGATCATGATGGATGGACTCAGCTCTTCAGATGGACACAAAAACGGTCCGCCAGACCTTGACTTATAGTGATGACGATGAACAGAGGAATGAATGAAATAGATCAGGAAACACTCAGAACTTCAAGTATTATGTGCACGAGTAAGTTTAGCTCGAAGTTACTCAGCTAAAATGTATGTGAACGCAGTTCATCATGCTGGTTCTGATAATGTGATGGAGTGAATGGAGGGCTAGGTGTTCTTTAACAGCTGATGGCCTCAAAATATTGGGTCGAAACAATCAATTTGTCAAAGCGGGTTTTGCAACAGGAGAGAAGGCATTACAGCGACAGCTCGCTGGGCGTTAAAGAGGAAATTGATAGGAGTGACCGCCAGGAGTTTAATCGATACGACGGCAAAGCCGTGGAGTCCCAGGGGAGTCGCGGTATAGTCGCGGAAGAGTCGAGGATCGCGGGGGAGTCGCGGGGCAGTCCAGGGTCGCGGTAGAGTCCCGGGGAAGTCGCGGAGGAGTCGCGGCCATATTTCTCAGAGTAGTCGTCAAATAATGCTCACCCAGAAAAAGCCGCAAAAAGTCCTCTTCAATGAAGTATACGACGCATTCTTGTGGCAGATTCGGATTTCAACACCGCCGTCGGTTCAGCTACCCATGTTTTCTAGGCTATTTCACGAACAACATGGTCGCAGCCGCGTGGTAGCTAAGAAATAATCGAGAAATATTAGAGAAATAGCCCACCATTAACAGCTGTTGAACCTGGTGAGCTATTTATCGACCAAAACTCTCAGAGTGAGTGCCTTTAATGATGTTCTATTCGTCATTGACGCGTCATTGCTACTACCACCGTTTCATAGGCATATTTCTTAGTCCTCGCAGCAGGCGCGGTGGACTAAGGCTTAGTGCTTACCGCGACGCGCGACAGCGACAGCGCATATCAGCAATATCGACTTTCGATTGATTTCTATGGCAAACATTATGTCGCGTTGCCCGTCGCGAAGTATGCACTAGGCCCACGGAAGTTCTCATCGCACGACACGCGCGAGACGCGCGGAAACAACTGTTGAATCTCTAGCGGCACAGCCAAGGCGGGTCAAAGTTGGGCTTCGAATGTGACATGCACACGAATTCCTGACTTGCATTTGCGTATACGGTAGCCTGGAGTAGTTTCAGAATTATTTTATGTTGGAGTGAACTTAGACTGAGAAGCGAGTATTAATTCCAGTGGTTAAACCGCCATGACGGTCCGTGTCGTGGGCACTCTCAAAGTTCACCGCGCATCACGCGCATGCCACACTTGCGGTGAAGACTATGAAAGATGCCACAGGTCATTTGTGGAGTTCCGTAAATATTATATAACACTTATGACGAAAATGTTCAAAATTACACTATCTCTTCACTTGAAAAGAGTTGAAATGCAAAGAGTTTTTTTTTTAAATTTTCTGATTTCTGTTTTCTGGCCATGTTGGCCTTTCTGTTTTCTGACAAACTCGATTTTGTTTTCTGTTCTCTAGAATTTAAAGAAAAATCTCAGCACACCCCTGATCCCGGAACCGTATGGCATGTGGATCGAACCCACCAAGGACGAGCGGAATTTCGCGTTCCGAAAACCGCAGTTTTGCGCGTTTTTGACGTCCCGCGTTCCGCCGTCTGAAAACCGCAGAAAGCGAAAAAAAACTCCAAAACAGATTCACACGCAAGGTGATGATCAGGGCCAGGGGTCTCAGCTATAGTGAAATGCCGTGAAGTATTGCCAGGAATAAGGAGCTATAGATAACTTGAATCGCTGGCCTGCAGAAAGAAAAGGTTCGATCTTCTGATGGTTTGTAAGATCTTGTATGGCTATGTAGGACTCAAGTCAAACGATTTCCTCCAACTCAGGGTATCTACCACGAGAGGCAGCAGTTTTAAGCTCGTTCGCAACAGAGCCAGGAGGAGTTTGATGCACCACTTCTTTGTTAATAGAGCAGGTGAGGTTGAAAAGTTACTCAAAAAGGGGAACCACCCTACAACTCTTTCCGCGTTCAAACGTAGCTTGGATCAGTACCTGATGACTGAGGATGATTGAGCCTGTTTCTATTCATACTGCTATTGTATCCGTTTCCTGTTTTTTTATATTCAGTGTTTTTTATTTGTGTTTCTATGTAACTTAATATGCAGGTATGACCTGTAATAAACAAGTACAAACAAGCGCTGCGAATGTGGAACGCGAAAAATGCGGAACAAGATATCGCAACTCCGCCTTTATTGGAAATTTTCCTGGATGTGGTTTCTACTCTGATTTGAATATTTTCATACTATTTACATCGAATCTTCTATTTTTTCTTCTCCTACTTCTCTGTAAAAGAACATTTTTCTGTCAATCCTACTATATATATTTTGGTAAATTTGTGTGTGCGTGTGTGTGTGTATGTATGTATGTAACGTCGGCATGGATCCTGAAGAGACTTCGCGTTCACTGTTGATTGTTGGCGCAAACTGTGTGCCATATGCTATAGCTTAGGTGCACGGAGTTCGCGCGAACCTCCAATGGGGAACGCAAAGTCTCTTCAGGATCCATGCCAATGTTATGTGTGCGTTTCTCTGTGTGTTTGTTTGACCGTTTACTCGGCTTGACTTTCAAGACGGGCGTCCTTTACGGGTACGGGCTCAAGAGCGCGCAGAACGCCGTAGAAAGTGTGTGGGTCCTAAGTGGGATTTCGCAAAGAGCCGTGTAAAGTGTGCGGGACCCAGTGGTAGTGCGCCGGACGCCGTAGTAGGTGTGTGGGATCCAAGTGGAAGTGAGCGGGACGCCGTAAAAAAATGTGCGGGACCCAGGTGGTGCTGCGCAAGACGGCGTAGAAAGCGTGCGAGACTCAAGGGAGGTAAGAAGTGTGCGGGGCCCGAGGGACAGTGCGCCGGACGCCGTATAAAGTGTGGGGGACCCAAGTGAGAGTGCGTTGGACGCCGAAGAAATTGTGCGGGACCTCAGCGGTGCACCAGACGCCATAGAAAATGTGTGGGACCCAAATGCGAGTGCTACGGACGCCGTAGAAAGTGTGCGGGACCCAAGTGGGAGTGCGCCGCACGCCGTAGAAAGTGTGTGGGACCCAGGGTAAAGTGCGCCGGACGCCGTAGAAAGTGTGTGGGACCCAAATGCGAGTGCGCCAAACGCCGAAGAAAGTGGGCCGGACCCAAATGCGAGTGCGCCGAACGCCGAAGAAAGTGTGCGGGGCTCAAGTAGAAGTGCGCCGGTCGTCGTAGGAAGTGTGCGGGATCCAAGTGGAAGTGCGCCAGACGCCGTAGGGAGGTTGCGGGATCCAAGGTAGAGTGCGCCGGACACTGTAGAAAGTGTGTGGGACCCAAGTGGGAGTGCGCCAGACGCCGTAGAAAGTGTGTGGGACCCAAGGTAAAGTGCGCCGGACGCCGTAGAAAGTGTGTGGGACCCAAGTGGGAATGCTCAGGACGTCATAGAAAGTGAGCGGGACCCATGGTAGAGTGTGCCGGACGCCGTAGAAAATGTGTGGGACCCAAGTAGGAGTGCGCCGAACGTCGTAGGAAGTGTGCGGGATCCAAGTGGAAGTGCGCCAGACCCAGTAGGGAGTATGCGGGAACCAAGTGGGAGTGCGCAGGACGCCGTAGAAGGTGTGCGGGACCCAAGGTATAGTGCGCCGGACGCCGTAGGAAGTGGGCGGGCCCCAAGTGGGAGTGCTCAGGACGCCATAGAAAATAAGCGGGACCCAAGTAGCGAGGCAAGTGCAGAACGTCGTAGAAAGTGTGCCTAGGGACCCGCAGAGTGCGCAGGACTCATAAAAAGTGTGCCAGACTAAAGTGGAGTGCAGCAGGACGCCATAAAAAAGTGTGCCCCCGAACTAAAGGTGGGGAGTGGGACATGTGCAAAAGTGTGTGAGATGCCCCCAGTGGGAGTGCCGGGTGCGATGTGGGAAAGTGGCTGTGGGACCAGTGAAGTGCATGACCGCCAGCCGAAGTGTAGTGGCGGGACCCAAGTTAGGAGTGGCGCCGAACGTCGTAGGCGGACCTGGGCGGGAGGCGCCAGACGACGTAGAAAGTGTGGACCCATGTAAAGTGCGCCGGAACCAAGTGGTAGAGTGCGCACCTGGCGGAACGCCTGAGACGTCATGAGAAAGTTTGAGCGGGACTCATGCAGTGCGAATGCGCAGGACGCCGTAGAAAGTGTAAATGGGACCCAGAGTAAGCGAGTGCGCCGAACGATCGTAGGGAAGTGTGTGTGATCCAGAAGTGGAGAGTGAGCCTGACGCCGTAGGGAGGTGCGTGGGAACCAAGTGGGAGTGCCTGCCAGGACGCCGTAGGGAGCCGTGTGCGGGACCCAAGGTATGGGGAGTGCGCCAGGACACCGTAGGAAGCGGGCGGGGACCCAAATTATGGGAAAGCTCAGGAACCTGTAGAAATAGCGGGGACTCCAGTAGGAGTGCGCAGAACGATGCGTAGAGGGTGTGCGGGTTCCAGTCAGGAGTGCGCCGCACCACCGTAGGGTGTGTGGGACCCAGGGTAAGTGCGCCGGACGCCGTGAAAGAGTGTGTGGGACCCAGATGCGGGTGCGCCAGGCGCCGCCGAAAGCGTGGGCCGGACCAAATGCCAGTGCGCCGAACGCCGAAGAGGCAAGTGCGGGACTCACAGTGAAATTGCGCCGATTAAGTCGTTAGGAAGTGTGCGGATCCCAAAGTGGAGAGTGTGCATGAACGCCGTAAGAAAATGTGTGGGACCCAAGTAGGGTGTAGGGCAGAATGCTTAGAAATTAGTGCCGGGACCAAGAGTGGGGAGTGCACAGGACCCTCATAAAAATTAAGGTACCTGAGACTAAAGTGGGAGGCACGGGACGCCATAAAAAGTGTGCAGGACCCAAGTAGAGTACGCCGAACGTCATGCAGGAAGTGTGTAGGACCCAGAGTGGGAGGTGCGCCGAACGCCGTGTAGGAGGTGTGTGGGACCCAGGTAAGTGACGCCGGACGCCGTAGTAGTGTGGGACCCAAGTGAGAATGCTCGGGACGTCATAGAAAGTGGGCGGGACCCATGGTAGAGTGTGCCGGGCGCCGCTGTAGAAAATGTGTGGGACCCAGTAGGAGGTGCGCTGAACACGTCGTGGAAGTGTGCGGGATCCATGGAAGTGAGTACCAGACTCCAGTAGGGGTATGCGGGAACCAAGTGGGAGTGCGCAGGACGCCGTAGGAAGGTGTGCGGGACCGGGTATGAGTAGCGCCGGACATGGCGTAGAAGTGGGCGGGACAAATTGAAGGAAAGCTCAGGACGCCATGAAAATAAGCGGGATTCAAAGTAGGAGTGCGCAGGAACGTCGTAGAAAGTGTGCAGGACAGAGTGGAGTGCGCGGGACTCATAAAAAGTGTGCCCAGACCAAAGTGGGAGTGCGCGGTGGACGCCATAAAGTGGTGCGGTGACAGAAGTAGGGCATGCGCCGAACGTCGTCGGTGGTATTGGTGACCCAAATGCCGAGTGTGTAAACGCCGAAGAAAGTGGGGCCGGACCCAAATACGGTGCGCGCAGAACGCCGAACAGGGTGTGCGGGACGGTAGAAGTGCGCCGGTCGTCACGTAGGAAGGTGTGTTGAGATCCAAGTGGAAGTGCGCCGAACGCCGTAGAAAAGTGTCTGGTGGGACCCAAGTGGCGAGTGCGCAGAACGTCGTAGAAGGTGTGCAGGGACAGATGGCGGAGTGCGCAGTGACTCATAAAAGTGGTAAAGTAGACCAGAAGTTGGAGTGCGCAGGACGCCATAAAGAGTGTGCAGTGACCTGGCAAGTAGAGAGCCGCCGCCACGTCAGCCATAGGAAGATGTGGGACCCAAGTGGCGGAGTGCGCCAGACGCCGTAGAAAGTGTGTGGGACCCAAGGTAAAGTGCGCCTGGACGCATACGTCAGAAAGTGTGCTGGGACCCAGAGTGGGAATGCTCAGGACGTCACTTAGAAAGTGAGCGGGACCCCTAGTGGTGAAGTGTGCCGGACGCCGTGTAGAAAGTATTGTTGGGACCCAAGTATTGGGAGTGCGCCGAACGCGTCGTAGGGAAGTGTGCGGGATCCCAAGTGGAAGTGCGCCAGACCCAGTAGGGGGTATGCAGAAGACAAAGGTGGGAGTGCGCAGGACGCCGTAGAAGGTGGTGCAAGGGACTCCAAGGTATGCGTGCGCCGGACACTTAAGCCAGGAAGTGGGCGAGACCCCAGTGGGGTGCTCAGGACGCCATAGAAAATAAGGCAGGACCCAAGTGGGGTGCGCAGAACGTCGTAGAAAGTGTGGGTGACCCAAGTGGGAGTGCGCGGGACTCGTAAAGTGTGCTGAGACCAAAGTGGGGGTGCGCAAGGACGCCATAAAAAGTGTGCGGGACCTGGCAAGTGAGGTACTTGAGGCGTCGTAGGGTGTGTGGGACCCAGAAATGCCGGTACGCCAAACGCCGTAAGAAGGTGGGCCGGACAAATAGCGAGTGCGCCGAACGCCGAAAGTGTGCAGGACCTGGGTAAGTGCGCCAGTCGTCATGGAAGTGTGCGGGATCCAAGTGGAAGTGCGCCAGAACGCCGCGTAGAAAATGTGTGGGACCCAAGTAGGAGTGCGCAGAACGTCGTAGAAAGTGTGCGGGACCCAAGTGGGAGTGCGCGGAACTCCATGCAAAAGTGGCAGGTGCTAGACCGAGTTGGAGTGCGCAGGACGCCGCATAAGAGATGCAGGACCCAAGGTAGGAGTGCGCCGCACGTCGTAGAAGCGTGTGGGACCCAGGAGTGGTGCACGCCAGACGCCGATTAGTGTGTGGGACCCAAAGGTAAAAGTGGCGCCGGACGCCGTGAAAGTGTGTGGGACCCAAGTGGGAATGTGCAGGACGTCATGCAGAAGGTGAGCGGAACCCGATGGTAGAGTGTGCCAGGACGCCGTAGAAAATGTGGGACCCACAGTAGGAAGTGCGCCGAACGTCGTAAGGTGTGCGGGATCGAAGTGGAGAGTGCGCCAGACCCCGGTAGGGGAGTATGCGGGACACCAAGTGGGAGTGCGCCAGGACGCCGTAGAAGGTGTGCGGTAACCCAAGTGGGAACGCGCAGGACGCCGTCGAAAGTGTGCGGGACCCAATGGGAGTGCGCGGCATGCCTATAAAAAGTGTGCGGGCCCCGTGGGAAAGCGAGGGTCGTTTTTATGGTTGCGTGGTCACAATTTTTTGGACGCCGTTATGGTTCTCCGACAGAGTGCACCGGATTCGCTGGGACCAAGTTTCATTATTTACGGAAGGCGAGAGGCTGTCATAAGAGTGTGTCGCCTCTCCAAAATGTGGGAACCGCTAGAACAAAAATCAGGTCAAAGAGGGAACCTTTGGAAAAAATATATGACGCCGTAATTTCTTAAAGTTTAGCTTCCTGGCAAAAGTAATGATTTGGCAATGTTATAATTTCAAGAAATAATAAAGTTGACGCCAAAAATTTTAAAAAACGTCTTGAAATATCTTTTAAAAATGATTTGGCGCAAAATAACCTAAGTAATGAAAAAACTGGGAAATTAGTGTAATGAGTGCGCGTGCAACATCGGATTTGGCAGTCAGTCGTACGCCGTAGAAACTGTGTTTTATAAGTAGTGAGTAGACGAGGTATAGGATTTTACAAAGCTGGTCTCCGTTAAACTTATCAAAGCTAAATCAAGCGCCGCAACGTAGGAAACCTTGGGACCCAAACATTTCATTGAAGCTGTAATACGGAAATCAGGGTGACAAGCTATGTAAACGTAACGCTCAGATCCGATGCGCGCTCGATTTAGCTTTGATAAGTTTAACGGGAAGCGTAGAAATGCGCTATACCTCGTCTGTACTACTTATAAAAAGTTCTGCGACCGCCATAATCGATATTAATCATTTCACTACATTTCCCAGTTTTCCATTACTGTGGTTATTTTGCGCCGAAAGATATTTCAAGACGTAGAAATTTTCGACTTTATGATTTCTTGAAATTATAACATTGCCAAATCATTACTTTTGCCAGGAAATGAACTTTTAGAAAGTTAAAATGAAAACCCATTTTTGAGAAAGTTGATTAAAGAAATTGTTGAGCCATATCAATCCAGAAGACGCCGTAGAAAGTGTGCGGGACCTGAAGGTGGGAGTGCGCAGGACGCTCATAAAAAGTGTGCTAGAACCTAAGTGCGGAGTGCGCAGGACGCCATAAAAAGTGTGCAAGTGGACCCAAGTTAGAGTGCGCAAGCCAATCAGACGTAGAATGTGTATTGCGGGGAACCAATTGGGGTGTGCAAGAACGCCGTAGAACGTTTGCCGGAACTCCAAGTGGGAATGCGCAGGACGCCTGCAGGAAGTGGTGTGGGACCCAACGCAGAGCGCGCCGGACGTCGTAGGGGAAGTGTGGCCAGGACCGAAGTGGGAGTGAGCCGGACGCCGTGTAAAGTGTGTGGGACCCAAGTGGGAGTGCGCCAGACGCCATAGGGAGTATGCGGGATCCAAGCGGAGTGCGCCGGACACCGTAAGAAAGTGTGCGGGACCGAAGTGGGTAAGCGCAGAACTTCAAAATCGTTTTGTGCGTCTATAAGAGAGTGTATACCACCTCTTTCTTCATGTCCCCTCCACCTTAACCACTCATTTCAACTGGGTTTAGCCTTCAACTTTGCCCTATCAGCTGTTTATATGTTCATAACCTTTCTAAATCGGGTTTATATACGATGGAAATGTGAGTTAATCAAAATATGCATTCAGAAAACACAAACATCATTATACTTCATTTGGCAATAAAAGTAGCAGGGTGTCGGTTGGTCATGGAGGCCTTTACTAAATCTGAAACAGCGGTTGTCTTTATCATGACAGAAATGGGTATAAATGACCTACCATTTTAGGACCTCTTGAAACTAGAGAAGGATCGGTGTGCAACTGCATAAGAAAGAAGGTTAGCAGGATTTGCAAGGTTTGAAATGCTTAGTAACTTCTGATTGCTCGAGCGTTGTCGTCGAAACCAGCTCATGGGCCGGTGCAACCGGTCTCCAGCGACAGAGGCCGGCGATATCCGGCAAGCGTGAGAACTTCTGAACGCCAGCGAAAGCTCATGCCCCCAGGCCATAAAACGGCCAATGTCTCACCGTCGACTGCGTACCATTGCGCTGCGCGACTGCGCACGTGCGTTGAAGCAGACGAGTTTTGACACGCGCGGCCAGCCGGAAAACATCACGCGCTGGCGGCCATAACTCATGTCGCGCGGCGGCCAAAACCCGTCTGCTTCGGCCGACCCGCGCGTCGCGCAGCGCGTGGTACGCAGTCGACGGTGAGACATTGGCCGTTTATATGCGCCTGTATCGTCCATCACTGGATGAGGGATCCGCCGCCTGACGCTTTGTTTGGCGGGAAAAATCTCGCGATCAATAGCCACTCTCCCTTCGTTTTATCGCGCGCAATTTTTCCCGCCAAGCAACGTCGCGGCGATCCCTCATCCAGTGATGGACGATAGAATCAGCGGATGTCGACTATACTCAAGATGCCGGCGAAGCCGGCAATCAGTTCATTATAAGGGGTTTAGAGGTGCAAATATGCAAATTTCGATAAACTTTCGGAGTTGAATCTATTCTTTTGGAACACTATCGTATAGGACCAAATGGGATCAATCCAGAAATGACTTTAGAATTGAAATTGGACTACTTTACAGAAGTGTTATGGCGTTGCGGGCAGCTTTGTGAGCGCAAAAACGCGGCAAAACGCTTTCTTTTGCAAAAAATTTGCTCGGTACTATGGTAGCATACCAAATCCAAAGAATTGGAACAGAGGAGATGTTGCTATCGTCCATCATTGGATGAGGAATCGCCGCGACGCTGCTTGGCGGGAAAAATTGCGCGCGGGAAAACGAAGGGAGAGTGGTTATTGATCGCGCAAGTTTTCCCGCCAAGCAGCCTCGCGGCGATCCCTCATCCAGTGACTGACGGTACTTACATTGGAATCTCGACGGAATGTTCGTGATGTCCTCACTGTCGCTGAAATGATAGCAGGTGTTATAAGAGTAGATGCCTCTAAATTTTATCGTATAGTTCATTCTAAAACCAGAGGTGGCACAGAGAAAAATTCGTATGCAATCCCAAAAAGTACCCTAAGGTCCTGCTGTATTGCGCGAAAAAAGTTACTGTTTTTGACGGCAAGCTCGGTGATGGGGTGGAGCTCATTATGTATCAGTGATTCATATTTGCGCTTAATCTGTGGATAACTAACGTACCTCGTCTCTGACGTGTGCCTTATGCGTCGTACTCAAGAAAAAAATAAAAGTGTGTATCGCTGGTGTCTCCATAAGAGGTAGCCGCGCTCAGCAGTTGGGCGCGAAATCGTTCGATCAATAGCCACTTTTCCTTCGTTTTCCCGCGCGCAATTTTTCCCGCCAAGCAGCGTCGCGGCGATATCTCATCCAGTGATGGACGATATTATGGTGTGTTGATGTTTGTGATGTTCACTGGGTGTGGTGCCTTTACAAACATAAAACATTAGATATTTCTTCCAGTGGTGACTTTATTAGCTTAATTCATGATGATTTGACGGTCACATAATTGTAATTAGGGTTATTGAACAACGAGTATTATTTTTGTTGGAGTACATAATCTCATGAACTCATCCATCCGCATCTTCTGAAGAAATGAATTTATCTCCGCCATGGTGGCTTTTGTATGAGTGAACCTACCGGCTCCGTGTGGCGTTCTGTCCCAGCTGGCAGGAGCATGGGCGAGGGCAGGAGAGTCGTTAATGAGGTGCTAACGATGGCGGAGTCGTCGTGCTGGCTAATTGCCTCCTCTTTACTCACTGCAATAATCTGGTCAGTGAGACGCCAAATGCTATCCACTGGAAGAAATCAGAGAAAATCTAACACTCATTTAATGTCAAATACAAACATTCATAATCACTAATCTGTAAGATTCATTTGTAGTTACAATGATGGGAAATACAGTTTTTTTCAAATTCTCGAATGATGTAATAAAACTCCGGAGGATAGTGTTTCAAATCTACTCAAAAGGACGCAGAACGAAGGTAACTTGCCTGGCTGTACTCGCATAATAGCCGAAATCAGTTGATTCAACCAAAGAAGTCGTTCGTATTGAAATGCTGAATCCCAGCTGAGTTACAAAAGACAATGGTAAAATGTAAAATTAAAGAAAAGAGGATAGCAAGCATGTGTTTTGGTATGTGTAATAAATAGAAAAGCTTATGAATAGGGACTGAATCGAATATAAACCCAAATGATTTCATTATTGGTCGTTCTCTTTCCGAACTGGAAGAAGGTACACAGTACTCCCCACTTAGAACACTGATAGAAATGTTCAGAAAACTCAGTATGTGTTAATTCACTTCTGCGTAACTTTCTTTCAAAAGTGGGTTGCAACTTCAAGTAATTGAACTTCGTCACCGATCATTTTAAAATCAGAAATACCGAACTGCAGTAGAATCGTGGAACCTCTCTGGGACTAAGTGAGGCCAAGAGAGTCGAGCAGTTATGAAAGCAAGGTAGAAAAAGAGGGAAAAATTTGCCCGCAAACTGGAGTCGAGGAATTCTAATATATTCTAGCATGAAAACTCTATATGATCAAAATGTCTCGTTTCCTGTTTCTGGTAAATCTATGTATTAGATCCGATAATAGCCATGCCATAGTGATATTAATAATAATAAATAATAATAATAATAATAATAATAATAATAATAATAATAATAATAATAATAATAATAATAATAATAATAATAATAATAATAATAGTAATAATAACAATAGTGGTTTTTGTGACATAATAATAATGGTAATAATAAATATTTTAATCCACATAACAAAAGGTTATAATTCCTTGACCACAAATCATGTTTTCATCAGTGGATAGCATTTGGTGTTTCACTGGCAGATTATTGCGGTGAGTAAAGAGAAGCAATTATCGTCCATCACTGGATGAGGGATCGCCGCGACGCTGCTTGGCGGGAAAAATTGCGCGCGGGAAAACGAAGGGAGAGTGGCTATTGATCGCTCAATTTTTCCCGCCAAGCAGCGACGCGGCTATCCCTCATCCAGTGATTGACGATAGCCAGCACGACGACTCGCCATCGTTAGCACCTCATTAACGCCTCGCCCAGGCTCCTGTCACAGCTGGGACCGAACGCCCGCCTCCCCGAACCTACCACGACTGTCCGCAACCCGTTGGCAACAAGCAAGCATAAAAACAACGTTGCTTACTGTCACCGCGTCGCGTCATGCGCCACGCAAAAATCTTTTAAGACGTGGCAAGTACTGCCCCAGCTAAGCACCAAAATATTTTCACCTACTTTGATTCAACGAGGGTTCAATTCTCCTCCTCTTTTACCTGCAAATGCCTTGCTACGGGAAGAATTTTAGGATCTGTTCCGGAGCTTTCTACTTGGTGCTCCTGGAGCCGACTTTCTGATTTTAGCTATCCACAGTTGAGCTCTTGGTTGATCGCCGGGTTTGTTTGCGTTGTGACTGCGTACGCTGCTCTGATAACGGCTTTTCCTGGAGTGAAGCTTCACATTAATTAGTATGGGTCTAGGGTTGGTTTAAAACTTCCCGCGTCCCACCTGAAGCACGTACAGGATTCTACCTTACCCCTGCACACTTAGTTAGCTGCATACCCCTTACAACTTCCCATTAAATTATCTGTATTCTACATTTCCTCATCCCTTCCTTTACTCCGAATCGTTTTGACCCCCATCCAATTTGATACATCACTCCTTTTCCCATAGTTGTGCTTGCTGTAACCTGGTGGAGGGATAACATACTGCAACGTCGTGCTGAAGCCTGTCATGCCGCCGCTATCGCTGTTCAGCGCACCGTGAATGCGACAGGTTTAAAGCGGGCAGTGAGCTCCGCAACAGGGAATACGCGACCTTGTCTCGTAAAAAGTATACCATATACCCCTTTCGATACCGTCTTACCTGTATTTCCTCTGCTTCCCCTCATCACTGATTCCACACTTGAGAAACCCACCTGTCCGATCCAGCTGTAAGCGTATCTGGTCAGGCAAATAGGACAATAATTATACCTTGAAACGCCACGCCGCCTGTTAGGCGTAAAACTAGCCAAAATGACTGTATTAAATGTTGAGCGATTCTCCAATGATTTGAGAACTCCTCCCATTTACTAGCGAAGCCACAGCACCTGATTTTACAGACGGTAAGTAATCGCACCGATATGCGGAGTTCGCGTGCACACCGTAGTCTGATGAATGGACGGGGCCAAGATGGTAGATCACCCCACTCAAATCGAAACCCCATTCTCCAGTGGGCCGCCGACTCCTGCACGGCCAGCCGCCGACTTCGCACGGCTAGCCCCCTGGTCCATGCGTCAGACTAAAGCCTAGTGTTGACTGCATCGCTGCTCTTTTTCACCGCAGCGATTTCACACCCGCTGCTGCAGCGATGTAGCAGCGGCAGCGATTCTGTTCATAGTGCATAGCCTCACGGATGATCGAAGGAATTCAATCAAGCAGTAAAATTAATGGCTGGTAGTTATCAATGACACGTTTCGGCCCATAAACCTGACCTTGTCATGTGAAAGGCTTGACGTCCACTAAACGAAACGTGTCATTCGCCGCGAATCGCCCCATTCGCCGTCATTTTGGCTGCGATGGAGCGACGGTCAGCGACCACGAGAATCGCTCTTCAAGCTGTTGATGCAGTAAGACGCAGGATTTCGTCGCCGGGACCCAGCGATGGTGGTGACGCCTGCCATGAAGCGACTGGGCAATTGGAGCAGCTTTCTATTACGCGCGCGCGATGGAAAAGGAACAGTTGTCCCCTGCATGGCAGCAGCGACTACCTGCAGTCAAAACTAGGCTTTAAATCGAAAATGGAAACCATAACTTCGAGTTTCCTACTGTAGGTTGGCTCAAACTCAGTCCAGAACCTGAGTTCCCTACTGTAGGCTGGTCAAACTCATGGTTGATAAATATGGCACCGAGCTTGCGCCAACCTTCAATAGGATCGCACATCAGTCCTACCCGTGCCAACTCCATATTATCTTAGAGCACAGTATCGGTCGCCCAACCCAAGTAATTTTTTTCCTATATCCACAGAGTCACTTCTTGCAGAATCGTAGCTTTATGGTGACGATACTTTAAACTGTTAAAGGCAACGTAAGCACAGAAAACGTTTTCTAATTTTTTTGCCACTTTGTGTAGTTTAGCCTCCATAATTAAGAAAAACAGTCAAAGCGCCTCATCCAACGCTCGCATTCTATGAGATAAAGACAGAAAATGAGCATGACACAACATCCAAGAAGAGCACAAACTAGCGATCGCGCATATGTCTGAGGGTCCGCTTGCTGAAGACTTAGAGAAATCAACCCAGGCAATGGTTTCGATATTCAAACTTTTGGGGTAAAAGCGAACGCATCCTTTGCAGCTTGTTGTGCACTCTGGATTGGCAGTGATAAAGCTCACCCAAAACTGCAGACATCGAGCACTATTTGCTTCAAATTTTAGATCCCGCTGATACAGCCTCGCTCGATGTTTTACAGACATCTAGCTATAGAATTCAGGATGCTGGTGATCTTAATGAAAACGCGGAACGAAGGTCAGAAGAGTGCTTCTAGACTGCATTGCGTCGTAGGCAGAAGCTAGTGAGACGTGCGCAGGCGCAACGCGGATCTTTTATCCAGCGCTTCCAACTCCTGACTTTGGGAAATGGCGTTATAATGGCAGAATCACATCAAAAAATGATACCGGGGTCAAAGGTAGTCACACGCCTTGGGCTGGTCCTATCTCCTGACCAAAAACATTAGTATACGCAGAGTGGGATTAGAGCAGCTCAACAGAGATATCTCGGTGATTTACTTCCATTGCATGTATTTTTATTTACGAAAATTTACGATTTACGCGTCCGAAACGTTATAAATCGTAAACCGTAATTGCCATTGACAAAAACACCGTAAATCGTAAACCGTAACTCATTCACACCCTGCTTCTGAGTTCTACTAGGCTCCACTGGAAAACTAGGGTGCGCCGAAGTCAACCCACTCTCAGGTAAATCTAGTTCTCCAGAATATGTCGAGAACCAAGAACTGAGTTGTTCTGGAAGTGGAGAGAAGTTTTTTTGAGAACTCTGGTAGATGCAGAAATTGCCGAGACCTGGAAAAGCTGTCCGAAATTCCCTGAAAAGCTGACGAAAATTGCTGAAAAGGGAATAGTTGAAGGTTGGGAATTCGGTGAGACTTCATTACTGACCTCTATGTGAGATGCCAGCGACCTCAAGGTGGCATACAGTCCATGTCACCTCGGAGGTCTCTGGCACATAACCTTTAAGAGATTGTGAGGATGCGGCATGATTTCCCCGGCACTCGATCTGCTTTTCGCCTCCAGGTGACAACAATCAAACACTCACTCTTATATTGCATGCACACTATGTAGATACGATCTTTATAACTTCTGAATGAGCTCATTACTTTCTAACACTTCTTTTTCATTGTCTAGAGAGTATGGTGAAGTAACGGAGGTATCGCTGGTCTCTCACAAAGAGATAGCCGCGCTCAGCAGTTTAGCGCAAAATCGTTCGATCAATAGCCACTCTCCCTTCGTTTTCGGGCGCGCATTTTTTCTCGCTAAGCAACGTCGCGGCGACTTCTCATCCAGTGATTGACGATAGCAGGTAGGTTAGCTTTCTAGTGATACGCAATGTTTTATTTGCACTCAGCACCCAGTAATTTTTCTCATCCACGTTATACACGTATTGCATGGATATCGACCGCGTCGGATACACCGAGTGATTTTCAACCCTTACTCCATCATTCTCCAATCATACGTATCGATCGGGTGGGTTTCCTGGGGTGTTGGAGTGGATACACCGAGTGATTTTTGCATCCCATTTCCAATGCTTTCAGGGCGTATCGAGCCGACTGATACGTCGGCTCATCCAACTATGACCGGGGCCTAATAGACATCCCAAAAGATGGAAAAACATTATCAGATCAACACAAAATCAAATCTTGGGAATGAAAAAATTTCCAATCTCATAACTCTTGCTATCATACCACAGCACATCCACAAAAATTTTTCGAAGTTTTCTATATACTTTGATATTTTTCGTTTCTCAACTGACTACGACAAGATTTAGTACTTCAAGCGTAATTACACGTAAAGCTTCGCATAGCGACTTACGAACCTTTTAACAGCCAGCTCTGAAGCTATCAAGCTCGACAATTTAAAATGAACAGTTACAGGCTGATAATTATTACAGCCCCTGAATCAATTGAGCAAGTTTGAGGTGAAATTGCGCTAAGTCTGAGAAGAAACAACTTCTTTTAAAAAATTCTACACAGTGTTCAAGCCGCATCCTCCCTCTCAACGTCCTCTCGTTCTCGTCCCACTCTCCCCTGTCTGTACTTAGATTCTGCCACCAGCCCATCACAAATGTAGGCGAAAACGGTGATGGATTATGGCTTGTCATCCCCACACAACATCAGAGCGCAGCATCCTTCTTTCATTTCTTCCTGCTGAGAGGTGATGAAATTTGGTTTCGAAGTAACAACGGCTGGCACGTGTTGCTCTCCCACATCAAATCAGCAAGCAGTTGCACGCTCCAGATGACAAACACGAGTTCCAGGAGGGAGTGGCCGTTCTGGCCTCGTTTTCAAGCCAAAGCCTCTTTGTTAATGCCCCCTGAGGATCTTTTGAGGTCAATAGACGTTAAACGCCTCGATAAATTCTTCAATTTAAATCTTTGCACACATTGCCTTCTGTCTCAGTATCTTTTACCTTCAAGCTCCACTTGCATTGGAATTCGGCGAATGACAGGAATTACAGGTCTTGTGAGCTTGTCTACCAAGTTTCTTTCGTTCACATCAATTCAGAGAGCCTTCGGGCCTCAGATCCATTCTGGGCAGAAGGTTTGGTATGATTCAAGAGACACCACAGCGATCAGTGCAAGAACTTCTACAGGTTGAGCGGAAAATCTGGAGAGCTGATTTCTGTGTGTACTGTGCCTTTGAGAAGCTCTGTATTTTCAACTCCACCATAGAGAGTGGGACCTTTCAGCATGATCGTAGGCCCTTTTTTCAAAGCCGCGTCGCTGTGCAGTGATAGGGCTCTGTGCACAAGGGTACGAAAAGAGTGGAACCAGGTGCCAGCTACCTGTAGGTTTTCATATTAGGATCTTCCTCGCACATGTCCCAATTCGGGATGTATCGTCAATCACTCTATCGTCCATCACTGGATGGGGGATCGCCGCGACGCTTGCCAGGCGGGAAAAAACGGTGGCAGAATCTGATTTCGAGCTCTGAGTAAGTTGTGCCAAATTTGATCAAAAATATTCATTACAGCTTTACAGAGGTCACTTGGGAACTGCGGCGTTCGTGGCAGGTGACAGAGTTTGGCGCATCAAAGCGAAATTATTGGCATAATCTTCTAAAAGGAGCCTTTTCCTCATCAGGAGAATCGAAAATCTCAACTTTTTCTCCATAACGGCAAGGCATGGCACCACATCGATCCAGCGAGAGAGGGGCTGGCGTGTTACCAGCCTGAAAGCCAGCGTGACTCTCCACCTGGGAGCACAATAGTAAAAAAATAGCACGCTAAGATATAAGCCTCTGATTCAAAGCTCAATGCCTAAATTCGTTCTCGTTTGCTGAAAATTAATGAATTTGAAACTGTGTTTGTAGTATATTCTCATTTTTTGTGTATCTTCAAAGATGACAGTTGCAGATTTATTAGCAGCTGACCGAATGTCTGCTTCACACCTCTCTATTCTGCACTCTGGGCGGATACCTCTCTTTCACCCTGATGATCGCAGCTTTAGTTCGCCTTGCACTGTAAGTACAATCCTTCGCAGGGTTTTGCTATTTTCTATTAGAAAAAGTGCATATATCAAACGTACTCTTTTTGTCATGCCGCTTTTTACTCGCCACAATAGCAACTGCCAAGCAACAATCAGGAATACAATCAGAAGGACAAGTCCAACACTGAGCCCAACATATATGCTGAAACATTCTGGAGCTGGACATCTCTACGTTTCTGGTTTTCTTGTGAATCAATCCAACCCTGAGCCAGCAGGTGTTTTCTTGGTTCCCATTTTCGAGGACGGACTTTGCTGGGACTGCCCGGATTCATTTTGTTTCCCTCTGCTCCACCATCAGCATCACCTATAACCCTAAATTGTGGCGTATGGCGCGTGGATCAGGAGGAATACGCACCAGGGACCGTCAAACGATCAAGACAAAATCGCGCAGCGCGCTGGCTGCGCACGGCCGCGGATCCTTTTTCCTCACTCGACGTCCCACTTGGAACGACTCTCCATTTTTCTCATTTTTAGTGTTAAGACACGACTTGCCGCGCCGATTTTTGTTCTAATGAATCATTGTTATTCTTTCGTCTGACCAATTCGTACATCGTATCATTGGCTCTATTCAAGGGAGGCAGTGAAGTTTGCTGACCTACATGGGGGCTGTTTTGTCCTTCATTCAATAAGCCAATAAATCAGTGACTACTGAGGAAGACCAGCCGAATAGTGAGGGAACGGCTGAAAAGGAAATAGCTGATTGATTTGGAAGAGAACAGAAAATGGCTAAAGGAAGGAGTTGTGGAGAACCTAGTCAACTAGATAAAAAAACCCCAGGCGTGTGAACCAGGGACTGAAAGTCTTCGAGATGGAGAGCAATAAGGCCACTCTGAAATTGTGTCTATCGCATAAGACGTGGTAGGTGTACGACGCAAAACAACGACAAGGAACGTATTGATTACAGGAGTCTCTAATCGTGATGTCTGCATCACATTCATCGGAGATGTCGAAGAGTCCAGACCAAGGAAGCGAGCCAAGCGAAGGAGAATTTGAAGGAAATTTCCTAACATCCCTGAGGGTCGAAGCTTGGAGAGGCCGTCGATATTGTTAGGGGTATCGAGGAAAGGGCCAATGATGATCTGAGAGACGATCGTATGTTCTAGAGATGTCGATCAGCAACCGATAAGGCACAGAGTGAGTATGTGAAGAATGCATGTCGCTTTGATGGCAAACGCAGAAAGATGGTAATTCGGATTTACTGCGGGTTTGAAGAAGAAATCAGGAATTCCTCCAGAATAAAGGGGATAGTGACGAAAGAAGATTGGAGTGAGTTCACAGCAGTAGTTGAGCGGAGATGAAGAATTATTATTAGCGGAAATTTGTACTGCCTTAAACATACAGATGTATCTCAGGTAAGTGGATGTCGCGTCAAATACATGGAGGCCGTGCAAGTGGAAAACAGAGCGGGACAAGGAGGTTGAGAAGGCGCGAGTGGTAAGGGGCCGAAGATGAACCCATGGACGGTGAGCCAAACAGTAGTTCAGGTACTAATGAAAGGTCAGTGACACTGCCAATAACGAGAGATCCCAGGAGAGAAAAAGACAGACAGGGCGGACCTAAGTGGAGACTTGAGAAGTCCGCGAGCAGTCTACGGCTTTGGAAACAGCGTTCGGACTGCTCGGGGTTAGTGGAGGAGCACAGGCCACCAGGTCAGGGGACCTCAGGAAAAATTTCGCGGCATATTGGCAAGTTGAGTACGTGTATTGACCCCGGAATTTTTCTGGAGGGAAGCTGAAGGAATCCTCATAATTTTATAATCTTGTTTTTGTTTGTGCGAAATAATAAAGCCAAAATTACCCTGGTTTGAGGTCTGGAAGGAGAGCGGTACAAGACCCGCTTGGGAATCACATCTTGGAAGCATTCATATGGTGCATCGGCTGCGAAGTAAGATACGGTAGAAACCGTAGCATATAGGCGATTGTGGCCTGGGCATGAGGAAAGGCAACTGTGTCGGTTCCAGCTGAGAATTTCTTATGCCGCTGCTCTGACGTGAAACCGTAGTGCACATACAGCTGTCTTCTCCACCAATTGCTCGTCTTGTGGAAGTACAAAGAGCCCAGTATTTCGTGTCCCAAGAACCAGGTTGTAAACGTAACGAATTCGGGCCCTGTCCACCAGAAGTGTGGCGAGAATTGGTGCTTCCGCGTCCTCCCGTGAAGAGCAATCTGCTGGATTGGACATGAGAGGACTCGAGTCAAAATTAGGATGTCGCCATCGATCTTGTGGATCTCCTTGTTGGTGAAGTTGTTCACAAATACTCCTGCGGAAGTATCTTTGAGAGGTCTCGCGCGCCAGCTGGGTGCTATTTCTGAATCTGTGAGAATGCATATGGTGTTAATGTGCAGGATGGTTTTCATCGCGTTGTAGATGGTCTGAGCTAAACGTTGCGATTGTCACTACATTTAGCTCCATTTTCGAGATTGTAGGCTTATCTTTTGAGACGTGGAAGTTTGTACTTTCCTGCAAGGATGGTTGGACGACTTACCCTTAATCTATAATGCACAGGAAGCCGAAGCTGTATACTCGCATCCGTCGAACAGAAAAAGATGATCCGGATCCTGAAGCCCGCCCTGCTTTTTCGAGGTATACTTTTTGAAAACCATCGATGTTGTTTCGAACTCTACCCACAGTGCCTGGATGGTTAGCTTTCAAGTTGAGTCTCACTCGTAGTCGTGGATCTGCAGTTCTTGAAAGAAAAGATTTTGCCCCTCAATGTCAGCGGGGTGAGCCATCCATGTGGGTCGTAAATTGACGCTGACTTTTTCTTAGACCGTTCTTCTCGTATAGTAGAGCTTCTCTGGATACGAACACAAAACAATCAATCTATCACTATCCGTTTCCTACGGAATTCCGTAAAACTTACTGTCTCGAATTCTTGTTGAGGTCTGCTTGAGGAATGCATTCACACGTCCTCACTGTTTGATCGAAATTCCCGTGGTGCCCGCGTAAAGTTCGTTTGTACGTGTCTTCGGCTCGTTGGTAGAGATGCATGTGGCGTCACTAGTAGACGTCGTCGTCAGGATCACGTTATCCACATAGGCATTTTCCAGCAAGGATCGTGCAAGACTGATCTTCGTGGAATTTCAAGCGATGGGTGTGATAGTTCCGGCTAATAGGAATGGTGATAAGCCGAAGACAGCGTTCACGATAAGAATAGTTTTTCTGCTTCTTCCGGCCTTTCTCTTGGAAGATCATCTTATGTTGATTCCAATGATGTTTTTGGAATTGTAAAAGACCTTCTAGGAACGGGAGTAATGGTCCTCAAAAATTGAGCTAGGGAAGCATTCTGTGTGGATGAGTTGTCCGAGGTTTGTAACTTCGGTCTTTAGCAGCGGATGTATGCGAGATGACCTGAGTAAAGATAGAAGGTGGGAATAAAGCGAAAGAACGGGGCTATTGATCGGAAAACCATCGGTCATCCTACTATCTCGGAGCATTCATTTGTTCACGTCGGTGGGCGTGGAAAAAGTGCATCTGGGGTGTGACGAGCTGACGGGTGTTCAACTTTGGGGCCGTAGGGAACCGTTGCGAGCTCATTTCTCTCAGCAGCTGCTGATCTCCACCAAAAATCAGACATGGTTTTTATCGTGGACACTTTCCCTTCAAAGGCAGTGTTCACGAAGAAAGCTGCGCCGTTTTGGCCAAACGTAAGCTTTGGGTCCCTCTAAGAAGATGAAAACGTGAAGTGCGACAAAAACGGCCGGTAAGTGGGTGAAAATCTCTGGCTGGCCAGCCAACTCCATTGGGCCACTCCTGCCCACGTCCCATAGCAAATTCACTCCTGAATTCGTGGTTAGATGAGCGATGCTTTACGATCAAATGCCTCCATTCTTCCCTTTTTATTTCCTCAACCCTCTCTCTTTGCCAAGGTCAGCTCGCACACATCGTGGCTGCAAAAACATGGAGGTTACAAAATTTGGACAACTCTGTCCACAATGCTTTCCTTGCTGAATTCTTGAGGGCCGGCGCTCTGTTCCCAGGGGTTTTGTACGATTCCAGGGAGATAATTGAAATCAGCATAGGACCGTTTTCAAGACAGGCGGAAGGACAGAAAATTACTTTTTCGTGAATACTGCCCTTAAGGTCGAATCTACATGTGACTAGATTGTCCGTTGTGACTGGTTTCTCTTAGCCACAAAAATCGTACATAGCATCTCGTTCCTGTTTCTGTTGTCTCCTCACGTGGAGGAAAGCTCTTCCACATTGCTAATGAATGCACATATCGCCCGTTCGAAACGAAGGAGGCAGGTTGTCGGCTTCCTTTTTCATGGAAGACGCACATAATAGCCGTCTTCATGTTGTTGGAACAGTGTCTTCAGAGGATTTCCAGACCATAGCATCGACATCACGTCGTTCCGTTGCCGTGGGGCCAGAGAACTCCTGAACTCCTAATGTTTTGTGCCACAGAATTGCTCCCATACTGCTACATTGTCCTCAGCTGACTAACACCTAGCCGCTTTTGCTGCTCCAAGGATGAGCCACTATCAGAAAATTCCCGGAGCGGACTGCAAGCCGGTTCAATGTCGTTGGTGACCCCGTTTACGAGCGCGGGACTCGAGTTGGCCTGATCCTGGAGGTTGTGGCCAGCAGCCATCCTGGGGTCCTTGTGGATACTACTTGTCGATACGTGAACGGAAATTTGCATTTCCTCGTGCTGGGCTCGCGTTCAGACGATTACCACGTATCCCATTCTCCCAGATGGAAGTACCTTTGTTCTCGAAGATAGTACTTGCTGTTGTCCGATTTCTATCCCCAGAAGGGTGAAGAGGCTTTGGCACATCAGAGGATAATATCCGGTCGAACCCTTCTGGTAATTGTGTTGATTGACAGCAAGTGATTCCGTTGTCGAATAAAAATCTATTATTCTCAGGCGTAAGACTGCTACGCTGTATTGGCTCCGTAAGAACGCCGATGTTTGTCACCGTGTAGCAGTGGTTTTTTTCGCGATCCCAGAACTGGAATTTTCGTTACCGCACACGTCTTCTTCGTGGGCGTTGTTGTGCCAAAGGTATTGATGACCTGGCAGATTTCTCCTCCTCCGGCAGCCGTCGTCGCACCGCAAGGTCTTCTTACAAAGGATCTGCCTGCACCGCTGTCGACTATTACGTGAACAGATTCCAACGTCTGAGTTCTTGAATTTAGAATTTGAGCGTGACCAACGAGTATTAACATATCAGACTGTTCGTCCCCATTCTGGACATGTGAAACAGTATCCAGGACTGGTGTATTTTGGATGTCTTCCCTCGAAGTAACGCAGTGTGTTCAAGTCGTTTCAACTTTGCGAGGCGAACTTGTCCCATTGAGGGTGTGGGTTTTGATGCGCGAGGTCCTTCTGGAAGGTGCGGACATCATCGGCCTGAGGATGAAGGAGCGAAAACTACAGACTTAGACATGATGGCGTAAGTGGTGCAGGAAATATCTTCTTGCATATTTAGGTGTGGTGACCAACTTCTTGACACGCTCTACATGCCCCTCTATATCGCATCAAGCTGCTTGGTGATCTCTTGCTCCACAAAGCTGCGGCAAAGATTTTGTCTTCCCATGATGTCGAGTCGTTGTTCTCGAGATGGACATTCAGCACATTGCTTTGGCGCTTATCCCTGTCTTTTGTATTTCTGGGCGACGAGGGAAACGTAGTGATGCTAGGAAGAAATGGTCTGGAGAGTCTTGGAGTTCAGGGGCCGTATGCAAGAAGGCAACTGTTGGGGCAGAGGCAGTGCAGTCGGCGCCTCTGAAGATCGTCAATGCTTACAAGACAGGCACGTCTATCGTAATTGTTTCATAATTCAAGATACGTATGTCGTGCTCCAGTAGTCTTTTTCGCTGTTCTCTAGCCGCCTCAGCTAGGAACTTGGGGCACAGCTGGAAGACTATTGGGGCAATGCCACATGCGTGTCTTAACTTGTATCCAGCTACGATAGATATGTCCTATCTTGTAAGCATCGCCTATTTTCGAAGGCAAACACTGACAAAAAGTAGAATGGAAATGTTTCTCCAACAGACATCAAAAATATGACGAATAAGTTAGTTTCTGGAGGATCTGACAGTTTCATTGAACGAATATAGGGAAGCATTTCCGCAGTGTGCGACCAAGAGTTGTCAGCGATGGACCAGGTGGAGATAAACGTTGATACAGGAGAACATGCACCGATAAAAATCAAAGCCAGACCTGTTCTATTGGGAATGCCTGCCAAACTTAAAAGGAATATTGGAGGATTCGGTGACTAGAATGATAAACGAAAATCCTGATAGTGTCCGTAGAGAAGAAAGATGGCAGCGTCAGACTATGTATGTCAGATTATTTGAGAATTGAATGATCGTATTAAACTAGATCTGTACTCCCTTCCTACAATAGATGCTGATTTTCAAAGCATGGAGGGTAAGAAATACTCTTCCATTCTGGATCTGTACAGTGAATTACTGGCAACCTCCATTGGCACCAGAAGCTCGAGAAAAGACGGCATTTGCCAGAACGGAAGGCTTAGAATCAGTTTAGAGTCACTCCGTTTGACCTAAGCACGTTGCCAGCGGTGTTACAACACATGACGGATACCGGGTACTGCACGATTTGCTCGGTCCCAGAGAGTCGGGAGGTCCGATTCGGCCAATGATAGGCTTTCTAATCGGGTACCGAATGAGTTTCAGCGAACTCTTGCAGCAGCACGTGCTAATCCGAGAAGCACGCGGCCTGTCTGATAGGACTACGTGGCGCAGAGAGACAGAACCCTTGCAGCACCCCCTCTTCCTACCCGGCAGCACGTGGCCCGTTCGATAGCACTACGTGGCGCAGCGAGGAAAACTTTGCCGCACCCTATTTCCCACGCTGCAGCACGAAGTCTGTTCGATAGGACGACGTGGCGTTGGGGGCGGGTCCCACCCTTTCGATGAGAGCGGGTCACCCTCTACTGGCGATACGGACTAAGTCACGGCCCGCAGCCGGGGATAACCCCCGCAGCAGTCTGCGAGCAGGGGAGAACCGCACTCGCCACGGTCATCAGTAAGGGAGCGCCCTCGCCGAAGACCGTGGGGAGAGCCTTCGCGGTTCAAAATCGTTTAGAAAGTGACTCCGTAGTCACTCTTTCCATGAGCGGCCACGAATGGCCGACTGAGTTCTCTCTGGGATGGAGTTCTTATATACGTGCTGTGCGGCTGATATGTACCGGGTCAGTTCTGAAGAGATCGATCAACGTGTTCAATCATGGGCATTGTGGCTCCTTCGTCGTCCGAACTCATCGTAGTCGAACCGGAAAGCTTGGGCTGAGTGGGAAACGGCAATGATTGGCGGCACGTGCTTCCCTCACTTGACGACGATTAGACCACGTGGCGCACGGAAAGTACGTGGTCGTATCGTCGTCCAACCGTCAATCGAAGCCTATCGTATGAATAGGACCCCTGACTCTCCAGGAGGTAACAAGGTGTTTTGTTACATCAATGACATAATCATATATATGCACACACCCAGGAAGAGGCATATGGAGCTTTTACGCGCAGTATTCGAAAAGTTGAGGGAGTGCGGGATCATGGCTCAAGGTGGAAAATGCGTCTTTATGGAAAATGAGGGTAGCATTCCCGACATGTTATAGATGAAACCGGAGTGCACATGACCTACAGAAAACGGAGGCAATAGTAAGCGTATCCGGTCCAGGAACGTCAACTCTGAATTTCGCGAAAATTGCACGTGGGTATTGTTTGAACTGACGTCATCAAAGAAGGTATGGGATTGGACAGCGGAATGCCAGTAGTCAATTGAACATCTGAAAAAGCTCGTAGGTTCGGCACCACTACCGAGGCAGCCGGATATGCGGAGAGGGCGCGTAGGAATGAGCGATCGTTCATCATATGCACCTGGATGCATCGACGGTCGGACTGGGAGCCGTATTGGCACAAGAGGATGAAGACGGACAGCTGCACGCAATATATTTTGCATCCAAAGTTTCATCTATTCTGCGTCTGGAGCAAGGCGGAAAAAAAGGTATCACGTGACAGATTCGGAGAGATTAGCTGTGACGTTTGCAGTGAAGCAATTTCATATGTTCATATACGGAATTGTCACTGTTGTAATGACTGCCCATCAACCGTTGACTGCACCTTTCCAGCGAACTTGCGTTTCAGCACGTGTGCTCAATTCGTCTTTTGTCCGCAAAAGGCATATGCTAGAAATCAAATATCTAAAGGGCAAAGCAAACACAGTTGCGTGATGCTCTAAGCAGAGGAGCGAGAATGGATGAAAATTCATCGTTTGCTACATATGACTTCACGACGCTGGCGGTGAACACAGTGATCGTAACGAAGAAAACGAGATGGCAAGAAGATGGTATGTGATAAATGATTTCCGGCTGAAATAATAAGCTATATTAGGAAAAATGTGGGGTGTGTATGCAAGTTCGTTGGTACCTGCTCGTTGGTGCCCCCTGCTTCTACTGAACCCAGCAGACGTTTGAGTGCACACAGAGAACGTTCGGAGCGATATAGCGTGCACAACTATATCGCGAAAGCATCCTGGGCACATTGCATAAAGGTGTCGCTGTCCGGCACTATAAGGCCTCTGGTCCATAACACCTTAGGATCCGTACCTAGGAGTCATGGAGTCTTTGGCCACATGTCATAATTTCGCCAATTCCTGAACTGTCGATCGCTGTCGAGTGATATCCAAAAACTGCGCTATCCAGACTTCATGGAGCTTGGTTTCCATGCACCGTTTGCATTGCTTTGCAGGAAACCCGCCTCGGCTGATAGACCCGTCATCAGCGTCGGAGAGCACACCATCTACTGCGGTAACGCTGATGATGGGAGAGTGAGCCAGCAATAGCTGCAAGGGAAGGATTTCAATGGTATGGTCTGGCGAGTTCGGCTCAACGTCGTGTCGGAATGCATTCGTGACGACTGCGGGATCACAGAGGATTCAATCTGTGGATAGTGAGTGCTCATGCGCCCACTGAAACCGCCGAAGACAATCTGAAGGATGCGTTTTATGAGGAACCCAACATGCTGCTGGCCGTAGATACCTTGTCAACATGCTGTTGTCGTGGGATTGACGCAAATGCGAAGATGGGACTTGATCAGAATCCGAAGTACTCGGTAAATCGTCCCATCCAGTGGAGCAAACATCGGACAATGGCTACCGCCTTGTCGACTTTTGTGAACGCAGTGGTCTGATTATTGCATCGACATTCAAGAGGAATCATCGCTGCCATCAGCTTACGTGGCAGGGACTGGAACCTGGCTATCTCCAGAAGAGCAGTGGAAGTGAAGCATGACAATCTTTGAAACTACAGCTTGACTATGTCCTGACGAGGAATATTCCCAGTATTGGACATCTGAAGATCTAGAGCTGTGGGATGTCGCATTCGGATTCGGATCACCGTCCTGTTCTGTTGAACTTCATCAAGAGGATTCATAAGAGAGGGAAGCGAGGGGCTCAGCCTCTCCAGAGGATTGACATGACAAGTCCCAGAGATGAAGAGCGCAGAAGGAATTTCCGACAACGCGCGTTTCTATTCACATCGGAGTATTGACTAAGAAGAAACTTTTGCGACGCGGATTCTTTTTGTCAAATGCATCCAGGACGCTTCGAAAGGAGGCACTCCTGGTTGTACAGCCTAAGAAGAAGTTCGCCCACGTCTCAGAATAGCACAACATCTACTCACAACAGAGTATGTGTGCTCTCCTGAACTGCAGGAAACTTCGTGGAGGAGAAGTGTCTGAGGAGGAAGTTGGTGTCGGCAGCTTCAAAAGTGGATCACCATGAACGAGAGTGGATGTGTAGAGCTAAGGAGTTCGAGAAGGCTTAGACAGTAAGAATCTGAGGAAAGCCTGGCACGTTGCTGCGACAGTATATGAAGACAAAGAGATGTTCTCCTGTCTTGAAACACTCACTCAATGGAGTTGCAGTTGTGATGATGCGACGCTAACAACATGGAAGGATTACTTCAGTTCACTACTGAATCGTCCAGCGCCATCAGTACCTGAGCTCTCGCATGTTCAGAGAGCACATTACGATGTCAGTGAGGAACCGCCGACCGAGTCTGAAGTTTTGGATTGTGTCCGGAAAATGAAGAATGGAAAAGGCAGGTGGAGATGACAACATCACTGCTGAAATGCTGAAAGCTCTTCCTCCTCCGTCTGGGATTCGTGAAATGATTCAACACCATCCGTGCCATATGGATGGAGCGGGAAAAGGATACCCGATTCGTGGAGGCATGCGACGGTCGTACCTCTTCACAAGAAGCTATCCGTCACGGATCCTAAAGAACTATAGAGAGGAATCTCTACTGTACGCGTCATGTTAGGTTTTAGGAACGTATCATTCTCGGAGCGACTTTATCAAACATCGTGAAGGAAATCACCAGAGATGAGCAAGCCGGTTTTCGACCTGGAAGATCGACCATCGACCAAGTGTTCGTCGAGAAGAGTAATTGAACCGTGGCAGCGGCTTTCGGGGAAGCCGCCGCAGCCTGCTTTTTTGGACTTTGAAGCCGCGTTCGACTCTCCTCATCGTGATCAGATTGCCCAATGCTCTGCGAGCAGATGGAGTCCCGGAAAAGTATGTTCGGTTAATCGAGGACATGAACAAAGCGAACAACAGCAGCAGTTCGTACACCCGTTTGATTTACGTCAGCTTTCGAGGTGAAAACAGGAGTAAGGCAAGGAGCCGTTGCAGGACCTTTTCTTTCAACTCTCGCCGTTGATGACATCATGCGTAGAGTTGCAGAACAGTTTCCTGCGGATGCGATCCTAACACCATCAGGACGCCCTTGTCGACCTGGAGTACGCCGACGACATTGTGTTATTCGCTGAAAAACAACGCAAAACTGCAAAAGGATTGTGAACCTCGTTTCGAAGTTATGCCGCAGCCTATGGACTTCGTCTTCGTCCCGACAAATGCAAGCAGATGTGGGTCTCTCATGAGGGCCTTCAACTGAGTTTGTGTGGACGGACAACGTATCGAACTGGTGGACGATTTCACATTTTGGGCCGTTTGCTGAAGAACGATGGTAGTTGGCGCAGCGGATATTCGACAACGATGTGCGAAAGCTACGTCTGCATTCACCTCTAACCAAGTGTTTGTGGTCTACCACCATCGCGGCTGCCGAAGTCAAGTTGCGCTGCCCATCTATCCGCCATTCGCGCCCTATCATGATAATGGATCGGAGACGTGGGCAGCACCGGAAAACGCAGATGGAAAAGCTGGATTGCACGGAGAGGAAGCTTTTTTAGGCGTTTGCTTGATATTTCTACGCGTGTATGCTATAACGAAGACTCCTTTATAAGGAAATCGAC